>QVNW01000436.1:0-78474 GCA_014825475.1 Pseudomyrmex flavicornis | reverse complement strand
AAACTAAGAAAGAATATACGGTCTACCGAGCCGTTCGCAGGGTGTTTGTGCGGAAATATACGTGTGTATATATATATATATATATATATATACACAACATATATATATATGTTCACATGTAAATTTTTTTTACACGTGAGTTTTGAATTGAAATTTCAATTCCTAAAATTCACATATGATGCTATTTTTGCATCTTATACGAGAGATCCCGAATACCCCCCCAATTAATTTAAAAAAGAAAAAGAAACCAGGAAAAAAATTCTTTAAAAGTTTTGAATGTGATGAATAACAATCGAGATATTGCAAGTTAAAATTCGATTACTTTGATCGATGACGCATGGCAGATGCAAGTGACTGAGTGTGCGAAACGTGCCGATTGTTATTCGTCGGACAGAACTTCTCTTCGACTTGATATTTTATGTAGAATATGTGATTTTACTTATGACATACAGTTTGTAGAAATGCAAAAAAACAAATTCTATACATGGTATAATATCGAAGTTTTATTATCGTTTGCACGGCATGGATGGACATATAATAGATGGTACGACATGATGATGTGTTAGTAACACTTAATATATTATTGCTAATTAGATATATCCATCCTTCATGTACGTCATCGGCGATGTTTACGTAGTCGTAAATACTTATGTGTCGTGCATCGTCCCTTGTATTTATATCAATCATATATGACATTATTTGATTTTTATGAAACAATCGTAATTGTGACGTCAAACGTCAAATCTTGCAAAAACTTCCAAGAAGTCGAGTTGTTTCTGATTCTATCTTTCCATTTTTGTGAATAATTGGAGTCAAAGATTTTATTAATTTCTATGAGTATATGTGAGAGAGAGACTCTATGTTTGGCTATGTTTTAATATATATTTTCTTTTTGAATATGTGAATGTGATTAATATATTTTAAAGAGTTAATAATTATTAATTAAAATAATAATTTATAAAGAAATTTTAAATTTAATTAAGAATTCTCTTTATCTGTGATTTTTTTTAGTAGATATGTCGTCTATGTAAGTAAAATATTGATATATATTATAACAACACATTTGACACGCTGAATAACGTAATGTATACGTAATGAGCCATTTTTTACATTATTAATTGCGCGTATGTAACTCTTTTAATCAGCTGTTAACTGCAAATAGAATCAATAGAAACTTTATATAACAGTATGAATAATTATTAATAATATGTATTATATATCATGCATATTATCAATTTATTACTGAACGATCGAAGCATCGCCAATGAAACGTATATATCATACGTTTACAACATGTACTAATTTATGATTCATTTACCGTTTCACATTTTTCCCATGAAATTCCAGTTCAGATATTTATCGTCTGTACACTCTATAAGGGATCTCTATATAAAGAACATAATTCATTTACATAAGTAATACCAAATGTTTAATAAATCATTTTAATTGAAACAAATATTTTTTTTTAGAAAAGTAGACAAAACAGCATATTACATATTATCATGGACATAAACAAAACTGAATGTTTCGATTTGTTAATAAATTCATTTAAATTCTAAAAAGTCCTCTGTATTTGCAGAGTTAATCGAAACTTACCAAGCAAATCACTCGTTATGAAGTTTGTAAACAAAATATTTTGGAAATTTAACGATAAAAGCATTACTAAAAGTTCTGATAAATTTTTATTTAAAAAAAAATATTTCTTTATTTTTACTGGGAAAAGAAAGTTATTTATGTAATTAATGTAATTCTCTTGTTGAAGAATTATTTATTATATATTATGTCGTTAAAAAGAATTATTTATTATATTGTATAGCGTGGTAATTGTTTCACTTTGACGTAGTTTCTTTTGTGAATAGAATCACAGTGCATCTAGACATATTTCATTAATTTCCAGAAGAAAAAGTTCGTGAAAAATTTACGTATATCGATCGATTAGAAACCAAGAAAAAGAAATTTGTTTACGTAATCAAATCTTGTATATGCACATACAAAATTAATACTTGCATATATATTCATAAATATTCTTCTTTTTTTTTTCTTTTTTTTTTAACAAAAAACTAACTAAAACTAACTTATATATAACTTAAATTTATGACGTTGCACGTGCACATACACCGACTTATAACAGCAACTAAAATGCATATCTGCAATAACTCTCTTCGCGCGCGCGTGCGCGTATTGATAAACTAAGTTATCTAATTTTTTATTAGGAAATATATTAAGGAATTCAGAAAAAAAATAATTGATAATCTTCAGCATTGATTGAAACAATGCATAACTTTACCAAAAGAGAAAGAAAAAAGATAGAAACAAAAACATCATTTGAAACGAAATTTATAATGTAACGCTTTCTGTAGAAATGTCGTGTGTCCGCCAAAAAGCTAAATTGCTAATAAATACTTGCCTTTAGTACGCAGTGTGTTCGTTTCATTGGAAAATATGTATACCAAAACAATTTGTGAATTTTGTAGTCGTCTAAGTAGCTTGACTCGACCAAGAACAAAAAGTGTTTAAACTTAGCGCATCGACGAAGCATATCGACGTTTTGTACTTATCAGATTATATTTTTACGTTCAAAAAAGAAGCGAGAAAAACATAAAAAAGAGAACGAGAAATATATCACCAAGATAATATTCGTCTTTGATGTACATGAGCGATTTTAATAGCTACGATGTAAATTACTCGTGTTGAGAAGAGAAGTGCAAGTTCGATATGTGAACTTACAAAACGTATCAGTAATTACGTTTATTTGATCTTTTAAACTAACAAAGTGTCAACACACGAGAGAATTGTACGCGATTGATGGTTCTTTTATCGTGATCCTGTACAAGTGATTTTTTACGAACATTTAATCTCGCAAAAGAGAATATACATGTGCATTTTATTTCCGTTATAACAATCCACAACCCACAGATGTGAGACGATCTTTTAAGAGTGAAAAAATTTTCCGCTATTTGTATTTTACGATTATTAGTGCATAATGTTACAAATATCTCGACGAGGAAGATGTAGCAATATCTTCTTCTTCTTGAGAAAGTACGAAAAGAAGACGTCTTTTCGCGCGATAAAAAACAGTTATATTGTAAATAATGAATATGTGACGCGAATAAATGGTCGATAACAAACAGCGAAGCAAGTAACGTACCGATGCGAATGAAATATGCGTGTTTAAAAAATAAAAGGCATCGAACAAACGCAGTCGATGTGTACATGTTAAATGTATTACCAAAACTTTCGTAATGTAATAATCAATGATGCGTTTAAGAGACGCGTACATCTCAATATATGTATGCCGTATAAATACTTTACATGTGCGAATAAAACATTATGACACAGATAAGATGTATTAGACATACACATACACACACACACAACCACACATCGGTCTGACATAAATGCTCTATAAAATTGTCCACTACAATATGTATTGCTTGTATGAGAAATCTTAAGTTACTGTAAATATTGTATAATCTGTGTATATATATATATAAACACGACTGTATTAGATATATATATATATATATATATAAAAGACCTATCATTATAGTTAAATACGTTACGAATCATTATAACTATGTCACTTCAACAATAAACCATTATTATAATGACTAAAGAGTAAAATTTAAATTTATATATCCTATTATAAATGTGAACTTTAAAAAAGGTTGCTAAAATTGGAACTAAATCGCTTGTTTATGTGATTTGTTAATTTCTTACCAAACTTTCCTTCCGTTCCGTGTTTTTAGATGCGACCGCATTTGAAGTTTCACATAACGTTTGTATCACCATTGATTTGCATATAGCAACGATTATGTCGGATTTACAATGTTTCTGTCATGTTGGTCGATTTGCTAAACATGACAATGTGATTGGACATTGTGGACACGGTCTGCGTTCGCGATCGTTTTGAGCGCCAAGTGAAATATACCAGATGCTACAGCTAAAAGTGACAGTTTCTACTTCTATAGTTAAAAGCCGATTTGACTAACATAATTGGTCAATTCCCCGAGAACTACAATATTATTCGATAGCATGGAACAAATTTTTTTGTATCATGAACACGAGACTTAAGAGTACATTGTTCTTCATAGAAATTAAATAACGCTTTCTTGAACAACCAATAAGGAGCGCCCACGATTCAAGCTTTGACGATATACCACGATATACTAATGTTTGTATCACGTCCATCAGAAATGGCAGGGTTAAAATTGAAAAAGGTGCTTTTCATTAATTTAACAACATATGTTATGTTATCAGTAGCTGGGTAAGTGAAGACTATGCCTTCTGTTTTATAGTATTTGTACGGAACAATTTTCTGAAAACAATTTGTAGAGAATAAAAGATCACGTACCTTGTTTTTTTATCAAGTTTTGTCACTTAAAGTTACTAATGTAATTTTTTTCTATCAAACTGTTCTGTATAACAATATATACAGTATACTATATAAATAGAAAGAAATCTTAAATATATTTCTTATTCCATAAATTGCATTAATTCTTTAGTTATGTCAAAGTTGAAAATTTCTGCTTCATAAAAAAAAATACTTTTATTATAATTAATATTTGACTTACTTTTTGACAGGAGAGATTTTTACAATATCTTGGGTTTATCACGTAGTGCAAGTACACACGAAATAAAAAAAGCTTATAGACAGTTAGCAAAAGAATTGCATCCTGATAAGAATAAGGATGATCCAAATGCTTCTCAAAAATTTCAAGATCTGGGAGCAGCCTATGAAGTACTGTCAGATTCTGACAAAAGAGCAATGTATGATAGATGTGGAGAGGAATGTTTAAAAAAGGATAGCATGATGAACAATAATGTTGACCCTTTCCAAAGTATCTTTGGTGATTTTAATTTTCATTTTGGTGGAGAATCACATAAAGAACAGGACATTGCTAGAGGTTCAAATGTTGTAATGGACTTGTATGTTACTTTAGAAGAATTATATAGTGGACACTTTATTGAGGTATAATATCTTATAAATATATTTGTAATATTAATTATTTTTAACTTGTATTATTATATATTTTAGATCACAAGAAATAAACCAGTTATAAAAGCAGCAAAAGGAACCAGAAAGTGTAACTGTAGGCAAGAAGTAGTTACTCGCAATTTAGGAAGTGGCAGATACCAAATGATGCAACAAACAGTGTGTTCAGAATGCCCAAATGTTAAGTTTGTAAATGAAGAACGCTTATTAGATGTAGAAATAGAACCAGGAATGATGGATGGCCAAGAAATCAAGTTTACTGCAGAAGGAGAACCACATATTGATGGAGAACCAGGAGATCTGATATTAAAGTGAGAAATAACTTTTTAAATATTCATTATCTATCACAATTATTATTTAACACAATTTTATATGTATTTTTTCTACTGTGTTTATTATAGGATACGAACTTTACCTCATGCTATTTTTGAAAGAAGATTAGAGGATTTGTATACAAACGTTACGATATCTCTGCAAGATGCTCTCATAGGTTTCACAATAGATATAACACATTTAGATGGTCATAAAGTAACTATTCAAAGAGATAAAATCACTAAACCTGGTGCCCGTATTCGGAAAAAAAGTGAAGGAATGCCTAACTATGAAAATAATAATCTTTATGGCAATTTGTACGTTACTTTTGATATATTAATATATTGTAAATGGTCTTATTATCTTCAATTTTATTCTTTTTAGACATAAAGAAATTATTACAGCAGAAATCTATAAATCGAATATACAACGGGCTACGAAGTAATTAAATATTTAAATATAGCAATGACATATTTATGTATATGTACAAAGTGAATACAAGAAGAATGTTTGATTGGAATGTATGTCTTGATTATTGTATGTTTGTATAATAGAAGGAATACTCTTGCTTCCTTACTAAAGAATGCCAACAGGTTTGGTAATCGAATTGTTTAAGCTTGATAAACTAAACACACACACACAAACCACCTATACATACATACATGTACACATACATATGTAATATTGCATCAATTTCTTTAGTATATATTCAAATTTGTGTTTCACAATAATATCACGTAATGCGTTATCTTTCGATTCTTACCCTTTGGTATATATGATATATAGTAAATGATGGAAAAATAATTAATACTAAAGAAAAACAAAAAACGTTTGCTCATTTCTAGCCGTGATCTTACCTAAATATATAAAATTAAAATATATATGCAGTAGCATATGTAAAAGACTGGTTAAGTTTGGTTTTCATATTTGAGTTAGTGAATAATAAGAAGTTTATTTATTAATAATTCAGTTTTTTTACTTAAATAGTATCTCAATCTCACGTGAATAATATATAATATATAAAAGATAGATATGTTATAAACAGAAATTTTTCATTTAATACCACGAAGTGAAAAAAGCGATTGAAGTAGTATAAATATGAAATTATTGTACACATAGATTTATGTAACAAAACTTCTTGTAAAGCAAATACAAGAGTTTTGATTATGGATCATCAAGTGAATACGAACTAATGTCATGGTAAAATTAATAAACATATGTATTACGTTTGTACAATAAACTACAATATATTTGTAGCTGATTTTTTTTTTTCATTAAAATATATATTTAAAATATACATTTTATATATTTATATATATATATATATATATATATATGTAGCATTTGTACGTATAATTTACCGTAGAAAATAAGGATTATATGTTTTAATAGTAATTTAAAAAAATTTTAATGTTGCACATATATAAAACATGCTTTAAAAGCATGCTCCTAAACCATTTTCCCGATCTTTATAAAAATAATTAAGAATAATCTTTGACAATTAACAAATAGATTAATTAAGTTCATTACTATGATTGTGATTGAAAGAATGGTTGTGATGAAACACACTCAAAAAGAATAATAAAATATTTTTTATTTGTGTATAATCGGTGAATTGTAAACACACACACTAAGTATTGATGTCGTTACATAATAGTTTTTAAACGTTAGTTTTTAAACGTGACAGCGTATTTAGCGTTTATTTTGAAGATTATTAAGATGTATACAACTTTTACATTACGTAGTATTGTGCTTCAAGAACCTTATAAATTTTTATTTATTAGAAATGCTAGAGATTCTGATTTAGCTGTAAGAACTGCCTTGCCAATATATTTCGACTTTCGACTGTAAAAGAGTAAAATATTTTTATTTGTTTTTTATTGAAAAAGATAGACGTGTCATTAACTATATACAAGCGTATTTGACATCATACATGCGTATTTGACATACGTACATAACTTTGAAATATTTCGGCATATTCAATCGTCACTTAATAAAAGTCACACACTTTCTGCACAACTTAACACGTGTCTTTATTGTAGTACATGTGAATAAATTAAGCATGAGATTATGTAAAGAGATATATAAGTGAATGAATATTAAGTAGTTATCGCGATAATATATAATAAAAGTTCATATAAAACACAATAATTTTGAAACACATGAATGTCAGTTTTGTTGGTTCCTTCACGTACGCATGAAAATGATTTATACAGGAAGTTTGTTTGAAATCTTCTCCGAAAAGATAATAGATAAAAGCCGTTATCTTCTAAGCGATTAAATGGGTTCTGTCAAAATACTTTTTACATTATATATGGTGTTGTTTCAAGAACCTTCTCAATTCCTTATTCATTAGAAATACAGGCTCTTTAGCTGTTTGAATGCCGGAACATCTGAAGCAGCGCGATCGCGAACGCATTTCATGTCGTTTCTCCTGCAAAGAGAATGTCAGCAAGCGCTTCCACATGTCAAGATTTAAATTTTACTAAATTAAAAAGCATTTTAATTTATTTTCTCCTTAAATAAGACTCCTTAATAAGAGATCTTGCATATAATAAATTTTATTTCAACGTTTTGTTAGAGCAATTTATTAATTATAAAAGAAATTAAAAAGACAAGCGCGCTTGTTGTAACAATTTCTGACATGAAACACAAGTGCCCCAGCGCTGCTCTTTTAACGTATTCAAACAGTTAACTTATAAGATACAAAAATTATCACTCTGATTAGTTGCGTATGTATATTCTCTGATATAGTTACACATATCAGATATGTTGTGTCTTTTAAAGGCAGTAGCAATACAGGCGCATGTTGAATTCGTCAACACAGGCGCTCTGAGTGCCATAAGTATTCAATCTACTGACCGATCCTACTAGTTTGCGGCTATTATCATCCGCTTTGTAGCGTATCGTGCTCTCGAAGATCGCGTCACCCGGTGTAGTCTGTATAGTCACTGTATAGTCCATCAATGTGGAGCTATCCGTCTTGTCCACCCATAGCTTTGCGTCTTTAATCAGTTTCAAACTCAGATTTGCGCACATCGGATATTTTTTCAGCATGTCGTTGAGTTCATTCACGAGAAACCGCACATTGTCCTCAAGAGCAGTGTCGTTCAACGAAACGGCGTTGCTGGTATGGCACATGCACCAATGATTCGCTATTTGCGCCACGTCACAGTTACGAGTATCCGGCACGGGAAGGAACCAACTGATGCCGCGAGAAATGGGAGCCGCAGCTTGAACTTTGATACGTTCCTTGAGAAACGATTCGCGTAGAATGTACGGATTCAGCAGATCTGTCAACGTTTCGTGCAGGTCAAAGGGCGTCGTGAGGCTGTGGCTGTTCCTTCGCAAGTTACTCCAGGCTAAAGGAAATTTGTCTCGCCACCACTTCGGTAACACGATGAATACGAAGGGCAAACTCTCTTCGATCCTTCCCTGATATGTTTGTCGAAAGTCACCCCATCTTATCCCATGATCGCTCATTACAATCAAGACCGTGCGATTTAGTAAATTTTCCCCCGACATGTACCTGATCAACTTGGAATACGAATTGTCACCGAACTGTGGATATGTAAAAAAGTCGTGAGTGAGGCTGGCTTGCCAAATAAAGGCAAAATAAAGTTCCGAAGAGAACTCAATCGCAGTTTTACGAGTGTAATCCAGAATACATTCGAATGTCTTCCTGCTACCGTAGCAAAGATTAGCGTTCAGTTTATGAGTGTTGCCGATGTCGTTCTCGGCACCGACGCAGTACGGTCTTAGATAATAATCTGTTGGCTGTTCCCGAAATCCTGGCTTCAAGTAATTAAATGTAGTCATGCTGCAGGCATCTTCGCCAAACACCGTGCGATAACCAGCAACCTTGAATTTCTTCCACAAGAAGGGACAGTCGTCGAAAGTCTTGTCAGGCGTCTGCCAGCATAGATTTTGCAACTCCTCCTGGCTCAAACCGCTCAATACCGGAACAAGATTCGGGTACGTGTTGTCGGCAACCTTGGTGTAGCCTAACATCTCCACAGCACCGAGAGACTGAAGCGCGTCTACGGTCTTAGGCATCATTCTGTAGAAGTTCATTCTGGAAACCGAGTCAAGTCCCATTACAAGAATACTAAGGCGATCGTTGGCGTGCATATCCGTGCTCGCAGCCTGCTTGCATCTCTTCTCCACCGAAGATTTACGAGGTAGAAAAACGTAATAATCTTTGTAGATAATTTCGCCATTACGGGAACACTCGACTTTTATAAACTCGTCGTTTACAACGCAGGAATCTTGGAAAGGGTGGCATTGCGTGCTGTATCTACAAACAATAATAGATCGTTAGTACACTCTTGTAAGTCATTTTAGAATTTATACATGACGGAAAACTGTAACAATTGGTTATTTGAAAACAAATCTTTAAGAAATTTTTATACACAAATTGTAAATTCGTCGATAATACTGACGTAACAGCGTTATCGCTATCCTTTTTTCTCCAGAACGGTCGCCAGCAACAACTTATGCTGTCCGAACCATTGTGAAATTCGTTCCACGCCAGCGGATTAACAAATAATGCGGTGTTGTTCGATTCAATGAGTGGTGGTGAGCTCCATTCATGCTCGCATTCATATGGCTTTTCATGCGTCATGAAACGTTGAATTGCAGGATCAAAAGGATCCATCGCTGGTAATCGGCATCCTTTATTGTAAACTAGGAAACCGCCGCTACCTATCGATGTGTATGGTGCGCTTTGACGTACGTACATGTTTGCTGATAGTGATACATAATCGTCTGTAACATTTACAAGTAGTAATTACAAACGCGAAAATATACGAGAAAGAAAAATATGAATAAATAGAGCGAGAAACCTATTAATTTAAACTTCCAATAATAATATTCTAAAATGATCGTAAATTAATTTGCATATCTGATACATTCAATACGTACTGTTAATGTTATAATTTGTCAGTTGTCTTTAGACAAATTATAAATTAGAATGAAAATTTTATACTCGAACTTTATATTTGCAAAGCAAGAAAAAAAAATTTCGACTTGGAAATTATCTAATTACTAATCTTAACTTACGTGTAACTACACTTTGAGCATCTGTTTTGGCGTTTCCTCCGAAGCGGATAATTCGAAATTGACCGGTGTTGTAACTGTTGATAATGTAAAGTGACATCAATAAGAAAACTAGAAGCGCGATTAGCCATCTTCGCAGTCGTAGACCACCCTTCTGTATTCTGGCATTGATTAATGCCGTGGCAGATTCACACTCATCGTCGACAATTTTTTTACTTCCGCGAAATAGTGCCTGCAAAAGAACGAGTATATTTTTGCACATAAATTTATCTTTCAAGTTATAAGTACTCGTGATAGTTATTATTCAAAAAAACAATATATAAAATGAAATTACACTTATAAATGGATACAACATCAAATAAACTGTCGAACGCGCGAATCTCAAAAACATCATAAAACATAATGGCGTCTTACAGCGACACTTTAACATATTGTAAAAGATCTTGGTCAGAACTTGGTACTTATTTCTAATTTATCGATGATAATAACAGATCTGATAACGAAATACGGAGAAGCAATTGATAAATATCCAAGATGGAAGAGCAAATAATTCATTAAATCGAAATGTGTTTATTTTTCAAGATAGTCCCTTTTTTATGTCAATTTCGATTAGCGCTTATCGAGAGCACTTGTATTATTTTGATAAAATTTAAGATAGCTATTTTATAGCATTGACGACTCTTTGCTGCTCAAAAATTTATTTTCGAGCTATTTGTTCAGATTCGCCACGTACGGCGGATGAGGCAGCAACTTAAGTAAGTTTTGACCATTGCAACAGTTGAAACGAGCTGTTGAAATGTGATACATTGTCTCGAATCAATGAGAGTTTTTACTTTGGCGAGCTGTTACATAAATAATACAGTGTGATAATGAGTCAATGTGTGTTTGACATTCGTTCTTCCGAAGGATGTGATATTATCGTCGCTATTTGTGTGTCGTTTCGAATAGTTATCAATCGCCTCTCGTAAAACTGTCTCTTACAGATGACTACTGATTTGTTACGGTATTCTGTTCGAATTTGTAGCCAATCTGTTTGCCAAATTGTTAGCAATTTGCTTACTGAAGGTATGTATAAAGTGCGTATTATTTTATTTACTTCCATATCTTATACATCAGTTTGGTATCTTATTGCGCCACCAAAACAAAATATATAAACCAAGATTACATAATAATAGATAATATAGTAGTAAAATATAATAGGCAAAATAATATAATAGTGAAATATAATAAAGGTAAAAATAATACAAGTTATGAGAAACATATAATACAGGTAGAAATTGTTTGCAACAGATAAAAAAAACGTTATTATTTTACCTCTTCGTGAGAATGGTGTTCACACATAACAGAGCAGTTTCAAATTGTTTCATACGTCTAAGATAGAACTGCACTATCGAAATATACATTCTGTCGAGTTTGTTTTGTGATAGCAATAACAGAATACCGATATCACATTCGGTTTACACATCTGTTTCGCTGATAATGGCTCACGTTGAAATTTGAAAAAACGGATTGGTTTTTATTTTTCTTTGTTGTTTAAAATACATCTTCAGACACAATATAAGAAGATTTGTGTTAATATCCTCTCTGTTTCTCTCTTTTTTTTTTGTTTTTTTTTTTACATTAACGTTTGTTTAACATTTTCAAGCGGAACTTTTTCACAGCAGTCTACGTGATAAAATACATTTGAGCAATTCTTGGTCCTTTTATGTTTTATCGCTTTTTGAAAAATTCAAACATCTCGTGCAGCATTCCTTGTATATTTCTATAAACACAATACTAAACATCATAAATGTTTATTGTGTTATATAATTAATAATTATAAGAGAGTTATATAAAGCATTTCTCGAACATAGTGCAGTATGGCTTGTTACGCAAAATGCGCGAACACGTATATACTAATTACTAAAGCAGAATTGTTAGCTTAATTGTTTTGCGTTTTGTTTAAATTAATTTGATGGTCGTTTATCCGACCAAACTGACGATTGGCAAAAGTTCCTGTTTTTGTTCCTGTTGGTTTTTTAAGCTGATTTTTCTTCTACGATTTGTGATATGTTCGTATGGTCCATGAAAATTTTAAGCATGATCACTAGATGATGTAAAATTATAGAAAAAAAAAAAAAAACTACTTTCCAGCGTAATATAATCCGGTCTCCGACGTAATATAAATCGTCACGTAGACCCGGAAGACTAACTTTTCCGTTGACTAAAGAACACTGCTGCCGTTCCGACGGCATACGTATAACGAATATCGTCAACAGTTCATATCAACAGCCCCATATATCCGCTACAGATATTAGGGGCGTTTCGATTTAATCGCTACGACTTTTGTTCCTATCTCTTGATTGGACACATATATATAGTTAACAGTAACACGCTTGCAGGCTATTCTTTCTAATTGCGTGTGTTGTGGTTCTCATTTTCGTTACTCGACTCGATTTATGATTGTTCATATTACATTATTATTTTATCGAACTTCTCTTAATGTGTGTGAGTGTATATAAAATTCTGTATATTTGTTAATTGATCGTTAGACCGTGAATTACTTCTTTTTTTCTAAAGATGTTGAACTTGTAGAAATTTGTCGATATGTATTTAAAATAACTGTAAGCACTCTGAATCGCATAAATTTTAGAATCCATGAAAAAATATAGAAATTTCTTTTATTCCAATTTGCAATTACGTTTGCATTGCTGTGACCTCTCTCAACGACGACAGCAAACTAACTGAGATAGTAACATATAAATACGAGACGTCTTATAAATCTTATCTAGCGTAATAATCTTATTGCGCTAGGCGAGTGTGTTTCTTCTTTCTGCATTTATTTCTCAATATTATTTTATTGCTTCATTTTTATTTTCTTTCTAGATCTATTTGGTTGCGTGTTATGCTTGATAATGTGCAGCACATTTTCAGACAACGTGTGTCTATCGACTACTGTATTCCTGAAACAATAATTATTAAGAGTAAATTAGATATATATTTTAATAACTTTTTTCTATGAAAGAAAAAATCCATTTATCAATTACAAGTTTACAAAAATACTCCGAATAAATTTCAGTTAAAGAGTTTGAGCAAATGTACATACAAAATCAACAAGTTTTATCATCTCTTCCCTGCAAAATATAGTTCAAAAATAAAATATATAATTATTAAATCTGAAACAAGCAATTGTAAGTAAAAGTGTAGTTTTAGTTTTAAGCATTATTATATTCTGTTCTAGAACTACTTAAATTTGTCCAATGTGAATTTTTTTCAAGACACATTTATTTTTTAACTTGTTATAAACTCGCATGTTTAACATATCAAAATTCTAATAAACGGCACTCAAACGGAAAGTCATGTATGTACGTACATTCGGTCGAGTCTCGTATCTTCGCGCATGTGGGCTTCAAGAAGTAGAACTTTCATAAACAGCTGTTTTCAGAAATCCACCGTATACCTTCTTGGGTGCAACAATGACGTGTATGATGAATACGATGCATGTTCACAAAGAATCGGCGTATGTCTGTCTCATGACAACAACTTGGAGAACTTCTAAACTTTCTCACGTGGTGCGATTTTCAGCGAGCAGTGAAGTTGCATGTTCTATTTATCCGAGACACACATGTATCATGTTTTTGTTTAATGATTAATATCGCGTTGCCGACACTTTTCGTTTGCGTTCATCCCATATAGAATTCGCATTCTTGTCGAAGAGCGACGTACAAACGCGAACATTGGAAAAAATCGAATTATTCATTTACTTAAAGAGAAAAGTGTGTAGATACAAATTAACGCTATCGTGTCCGGTTCATCGTGGTCGTGTGGAAGACATTGCCACGCGTAGCAAGAGAACTCAGAAGTATTTTGGCAGATTGTAGCCGTGTTTCGACGAGTTAAAATTCAATCGAAAGCTTGTGCGGACGTCGTGACCAACCGAGACTGGGCGAGAAGAAGGACCAGATTCTCTCTGGTCGATAGTGGAACGCGCGCCGCTTCTCTGTTGCGCGTAACAATCGAGCGCCCCTTTCGAATAGCAGCCTGGCAGACCAGCGAGTACAATGGCTGCGTTCAGACTTGACAGTGTTGAGATATAGCTTTCCGCTTACTGTCTGTGATTGGTCTGTTCCTTTTTATATTCTACACACACAGAATATTTAGAATATTAAGATTACATAAGTTATAAATTATGTAAATTATTATTGAAAAGATTACGGAATCATTTTTATCGATCAAATATGAGATATGACTCTAATAAAATTATTCTTTGCTACAATACATATTTGGATTGTACAGAGACTGAAAGATTTGTTGTTATACGATTAAAATATATAATTTTAATTTAGCAAGTTTGCACAAAAACTTTTTATCAAAAATATGAAGAAATAAAAAAAAAAATTACAGTGTGTAAATGATTTTACATATTTGCTCCGAAAGAGGTCTGTATGTACAAATTAAATATGTCTTTATAGTTTTTATATAAAAGAACAATGTCACAAATCTTTAGATATAAATTTAAACAATTTATGACAATTTATTTTTAAAAGTGTTTAACACGAAGTTAAAGTTCACTTTCCAACATAAACGATTTGGCGCCTCTATGGTCCTGCACCTTTAGAGGTCAGGTTAGAAACTTCAACAACGCTTTCTGCGTGCAATGAAGCTGGGAGTAGGTTAGATTGTCTATGTCTGATTTTTAGGAATTATTGTGAGAAAGCAATATATAAAACAATGGCATCACTTTTGAAAACCATTAGTGGTTTTCAACTTTTTCAAAACTGTTTAAAACAAAGGTATGCTATACAGACATTTTTTACACTAACATAGTGCGGTGTATAACACGTTATTAAAAGAAAAACGGATTTGTATAAATGTTTATAGTGATTTATGTTTTATAATTATATTTCTAGAATTACTGTCGTACCTCTTTCTCACTTTGGAGTTAGTGTTCCAAATCAAAAAAGATATATACCATCTCTTAGACCTAAATATCATCCTCCAGAATGGCTTCCAAAAGTACAACATGTTGTATGTATCTAGCATATATATAAATATTACTAATTGAATTGAGTATACTAATTTCACATAATAGCAAATTATAAATCATATATTAATCGTATATGTAAAAAGTATTAATAAACTTCCTTTTAGAAATATGACGAATATTTAACAAAAGAGAATAAGAACTTTCTTGAGGAAGTAGTTCAAGATAAATATGGTTTGTCTACTGGATTTGGAACAAAAATTTCTCCTTTAAAAATAGATCCAATTGAACCTGTGACTGAATGGACAAGTAAAATGAAACGCACTGGTTTAATTGCAAAGAAAATAGGAGTTTATCCAATGTGGCTTAAAAATGGAAAAAGAGTTAATAGCACATTGCTTCAGGTAAAAAGACAGCTCACTATCTTCAATAAACAATAATTTTATTTTTATATATTGTTTCGTATGTTATGCATTCTTTATATCTTCTTTATATGTCATATTTTTCTCAGATTGTTGACAATGAAGTAGTAAAATACATACCACCAGAGAAATTTTATCCAGTAAAAAGCCGTAAGCCACGCCCAATACAAGTAAAAAGAAGACTTGGTTGTCTCGTAGTAGGAGCAGAAAATATAGATCCGCAACTGGTATGTTCTTGAAAAATTGAATATTACATTCTCAAATATTATTTCTCTGTTTATGGAAATTTGTCAGTAACCAACTCTGCTTCAATAAATGACTTAATATCTCTGTTTAGCTCACTAAAGAATATTATGGTATCTTCACTGAAGCCGGAGTTATGCCAAAACGTGTTTTACGAAGGTTTTTGATAACTCCGGAAGCAGCACTACAACCAGGAACTCCTTTGTTTGCTGCACATTTTAAACCAGGAGAAGTTGTCGACATCTACGGAAAAACGTAAACAATTTTTATATTTCTGTCACGCATACAGTTTCTTATGTGAAAGAAGAAGTGAGATTAGTATTCAGCAATGTTTAAAAAATGTTTAAATTTTTAAATCTCATTAGTATAGATCGTGGTTTCCAAGGTGTTATGAGACGATGGGGTTTTAAAGGAATGCCCGCCACTCATGGCGTAACCAAAACTCACAGAAGACCTGGAAATATCGGATCAGGTGGTAAAAAAGCCCGAGTCATGCCTGGCACTAAACTGCCTGGACATATGGGTAATAGATGGCGAATACTCAGAGGTGTTCGGGTAAGATCCAAGTTTTTACACACACATACACAACGTTAATAAAAACATAATTTGTAATAATTTGAAATCTAGTCTGTTTTCTTCTTATATTTATTAAATTCTTATGTATCTATATACATATTTGTATGTTTTAAACGTTAAAAATTACTGTTCTAATAAATTTTTATAGATTCTACGAATAAATACGAAATATAACGTAATTTGGGTTTTGGGACATAATTTACCTGGAGAAATCGGTACTTACTGTCATATGTATGATACAAGGCTTCCTTTGAGGCGACATAAAACAGCACCGAATTTCCCTACTTATTTACCAACTATCACGGAAGAATCGCTTCCAGAAGAAATGTACGCGGATGACGTACATCGATTTGAAGATCCTACGATAGAATTTAAAGAAGAATCTTAATTCTACATATGTATATTTGTATAGTAATAAATAATAAATTTATATCAGATTTGTTCATTTGCATTAACATCTCTTTTTTATCAAGTACTAGTTTGTAAATATAAAGTTTGTGAAGACGAAGGATCAGAAGAGGCACATTCGAGACTTTTATAATTTTCATGTATTTACAGTCAAGATAAAATTATCGATTAACAGCTAAAATTGTGCCGAATTCATATTGAAATTTTATTAGTTTTCTGCTCCTTACAGAAATGTCCATACTTACAATTATGCTATCAAAGAGTAGTCAGTTGATTTTATTTATTTAGTAATCAATATATCATTATATATAAATTTAACATGCCTAAAATATACATGAATTATCTTATAAAAGTAATATCGCTAACCAAGACTTGTCCTGAGTTAGAGTGGAGAGTAGCATGTTCAAGCAATAGAAAGGTTATTCTTTTCCGTGAATTTTTCTTTTCAGTAACCTTTTTTTTTTATACACATTCAAATATGCATAAACGCAGTTTTTTTGCACATGCATTTATGTGTCTTGCTAATTGCTCTTTGACTAAGAATTTTGCTAATACATTTATCTCATGTATTTTGTAAAAGAAATAATATACATATATTCCCGGGAAAAAATTGATTAGATCCGATTTAAATCTAACGAGATAAAAAAAAAATGAAAAAAAAAGATCTACTTAGATACAAATTAAATCTAAATAGACATGAAGTAGATCTAAATAGATTTAAGTACATCTTTTTAAATTAACACTATATTTAGTCTTAGATCTACTCAGATCTACTCAAATCTAAGCAGATCTGAGATGATCTACTATAGTAGATCTAAAGTAGATATAAAGTAGATCTAAGAATAAATAAAGTGTAAATTTACATAGACCTATTTAGATCTACTTTGTATCTAGTTAGATTTAATTTGGATCTAATTAGATCTCTTTTTTTACTTTTTTATCTCGTTAGATCTAAATTAGATCTAATCCATTTTTTCCGGGTTTATAAAAATGAGGAAAGAAATTGCGAAGTACACAAAGATCAAATCACAAAAATGCCCTTTTTTCATGGTTACTACAGTTCCATTCTGTAATTAGCTTTCTTTCCCTAATTGGTTCCAAGTTTTCGAACGTGGTCAATAAATCACACTGTATGTTTAGATCAGCAAACATAATAATAATCGATTCAGCAGTAAGTTCATATTGCTATGTCTTCATTGGAGCACGAGGGTAATGTAGAAACAGGAAAAAGAAAGCAAAATGATGATTCCGCTTCGGAGTTTATCAAGGGACGGCACAATCGGATAAAAAGAAGATACATGTAGCTGGAGGCTTCCTCAGAATTTAAAACCTTCGTTTGGAATATTTGTCGTTTGATCAAACTCAAAAGCTCCTTCATGTGGTGCATCATCCACCTGAAATTGATGATTATAAATAACAGTAAAGACTTTGTTTAATTATATTTATATTATTCATTATTATTATTATTATTATTATTATATATCTATGCAAGTTATCTTGCGTACCTCTTCTGAAAAATATTGCTCGATTATGTCATACGCTAGTTTGTAAATATCTACATTTTCATGATTTTGCAGTGCTTCTATTTTGTCCATACCTGTGAACAAAAAACAGTTTATATAAACATAAATTTCTAAATTTTTATTGTTCAATATCTTTCTTGATTAAACACACACATAAAGAAAGTAAGACAAGTCTATTATGCAGAATAAAATACACTAACCACTACATTCTTCAATCATGTTTGCCAAATGATCCACTTCTGGCCCAGCGAGTTTAAGCATATTATGGATACCATCCAACACCACCTGTACAACTTGAGTATCCTTACAAGATAAAAGTTCACAAAATGGAGCGATTACTCCTTCTCTTATAAGCTCCGCGACTTGTTCTCTATTACCGCTTATTGTGAGGTTACTAATCGCCCATGCTGCTTCTTTCTGTGTTTGGAATTCACCCTGGGAAACGAACATACACACACGATATTGCATGTAACAATCTCCAAAATACAAATATATAGTTTGTCTGTATAAAACTTTTCTTTACCTTTGCTAAGTTACGAATAATGAGAGGTAACAATTTCGCATCTATTACAGCTTGAACTTGAGATTGGTTACCAGCTGTAATATTAGAAAGAAACCAAACTGCTTCTTTACAGATTTTCTCTTTAGGATGAGTCAACAAATTAGCGAAATGCGAAAGAGCATCACAATTTAAAACAGTTTGTGTTTGCTCGTCCGTGCCAGTCACAATGTTGCCAACTGCCCTAAGAGCAGCAGTTTGAACTTTAACTTCCTTGTGCGAAAGAAGCGGTATTAAGCGAGGTACAACACCGCTGTCTATAACCATTTGAATTTGCTCATTACCACCATCAGTCAGGTAACTCAAGGCCCATACAGTGTCAACAAGAATCTATACATTAATTAGAATATACAAATTATTAAATTATAATTATAATAAAAATTACTATGTTACTATTTTATTTTTAAAATTTTTGTCTTATAGTTCCATAAAACGATTATTGACTTTATTTCTTTCTTTAGATTTTAATACTCACATTAATGTCATTATGATAAATAAGCATATTTAGAGCAGGCAAAATGTCCTTTATGGTTTGCATTGGCGGTGGTGGATCTTTATTCCTACATAAGTTTACAATGACCCAAGTAACATTACGTAAAAATGAAATAGGTATATCCGGCTTTATAAATGTTAGCAATGGTTGTACAACACCAAGATTAATAACATAATCTCTAGGTACTGGACCATCTCCAATAATGTTACCTACAAGAAATAAGTATACATTATATTTTTAACTTTTTCAGTACGGTGGTTTTGCTGCATAGTGCCACTTGACGAACGAGAGCCGTCATGTAACATGAACATAAATATAGTTGATTAAAATCAAAAATTGTGTTTCAAAGAGATTAATATATGACTTATATTTATATATAAATTTATATAAATTTTTGATATTATACACACCTAAGGCCCATACAGCTTGTTCACATACATTTTGTTGACTTGAAAGCAACAAATGTAGAAAAAGTGGAACTGCACCAGCAGTAACTACAGCCTGTGTTTGGGCTGATGTTCCGCTTGCAATATTTGTCAAAGCCCAAGCTGCTTCAAATTGTAACGATGGACTAGAACGATGGAATAATATAGTATGATATATAATTGTTAAACTACTATTGTATTGTATATATACTTTTAACAAAAATATATACATAGATATAATATACAAAGATATATAATTGATATAATTTTCAAAAAAAAAGTCTTACTTGTTATGCTGTTCAAGACAACGAACCAAAATTGGTAAAATACCACTTTCTATCAATGGGTCAATAGGAGGATTACGATCTGAAGATAATAATTTTCTCGCTGATTGTACAGCTTGTAACTGCACTGCTGGATCTGAACTATTAGCTTTTGCCACTAATTCATCCAAATTCATTTTTGAAAGATGTTTATCCATGTCATCTTCATCTGTATGTTCATAAGAATAATATATGCATTTATATTAATATTAAATGTTTTTTCCCATTTACGTGTACTCTTTTGATGTGTAAGTGTAATCTATAATTTTTAAATGTAATTTCTATTATACAGAAGAGATATGGAAATAACATAATGACTGAACAAAATTAAAAGAGTGTATCAGTGCTAGCACTTTAACAGCTGATGCACCAAACTCTGGCTGTCTTATATGAGAAAAAGTATTGAATACAAGAAATTAAAAAGTGTATGTTGAAAATATAAACGAATATAATAGAGATATGTCTATCTCTGCAAAAAGCTGAAGTCATATGAGGAAAAAAAATATGCAAAGTATATCTTGAACACATAGACACACACAAACATTAAACTATATTGTAGTTATAAGAAGACAAAAAGAAAGTTTTTTGGAAAAGTTTTTTTTTGTTATTATGTGTGAAAAAAATATAAATGTAAATAAATTTGTAAACTGGAAGTTGCAAGACAAAGATTATAAATAAATACTAACAACAAATATAATTTCTAATATAACAGTAAAGTTGTTATAAAATAATAAATTAAATATATAAATATACACGTATTTGTAAAAAAACAATCATTTTTAAATTTTACCTGTTGAATCTGTAATTGGTACATTTCTTCTCTTTTGTAAAGTCTCTTCACGTTTATTTTTACGTAATTCTACTGTTACTTCATTACGTCTTCTTCTCATCTCCTGAAAAACATTAGCATTGATATTAATAAGTTTGTTATGCTACATTTAAAAGATTACATATCAGTTTTCAAAATCAAAAAATTAAAATTTATTATTTCTAAAATGTTAAAACATTATAAAACAAACCAGATAACTAACTAAAAAATATAATTTTAAAACTATTTAGTAAGAAAAAAACTTTTAAATTATTGTTATTTTTCAGGTAATTTAGACTGTAACACTATTTATGAAAACTTTATTCATGAAACATACTAACTAGAATTAATAAAATTATATCATAACTCAGAGTAACTTCGTGCCTTGCAGATGGCTTTCTGTCATCTGTTTTTTTGTAGAATTAATGTAATATTAGCTATTTATTAATTATATTATATTGTTACTAGCTTTCTGATAGAAAACATTACTGAATGTTTCTATAAAAAACTAAAGTGGCAGTTGCCTACTCAACAGTCACTTTGATTTATGACCTAAAAAAAAGTTCTTCATATATGGACAAATTTTATATCTTGTTATGTACAATTGTACATAATTGTTTCTTAATCTCATATATATATAATTATATATAATTATTTATAAGGTTAGATATTAAATCTGTCTATATAGACAAGACTTCTTTTCTCAAATAAGGAAACTAATGAAGATTTAATAACATTTCTACTCTATATATATATGTATATACTTTGATAAGTATATGTGTCAAAAAAAGCATAGTAGCAATAAAATCAAAATAAAATAAAACAAAAAAAATTAAAAAAGAGAGAAGTCAGAAAGAAAAGAGATAAAATAGCAAATGAAATATGTGAGACAGAAATTGTATCTAAACATTGATAAGAAAGAAGTCAAAACTAGAGAGAAAAAAAAAAAAAAGATAAAACGTATGAGACATGAACATAAAGTTCAAACAAAAATGTTGGAGCAACCATGACGTCTCCGTTTGCGACCCCAATAAAAAATTCTTATCACGCGGGAGACTCAAATATTGTTAGTTGTAGAAAAGTAATAATGTCTTACTCACCTCCTGATCTTTGCCTTTGTTCTTAAAGACCTGCATTCGGTTCTTATTTAGCATCGGAACTTCGGCCGCCATTTCTTCAATAACCAATTTCCGTTCTCCCGTAGATCTGTATGCCGGCACGCGGCCGTTGTGCGTTCTTGCGAAACTTCGTGTCCGCGTAAAGTCGACTGGATATCTACTTTAATACGTTACAATAATTTGTACTGATCTATTCTGACTTATATTGACAATCGCATTCCACAATTAAAATGTGCTTATGTATAAACGTCAATATGCACTATCATGCATAACACTCGATCACGTAACGATTAGTACTGTCGTAGCTATTTGATGTTGTACAATACAACTCGTTTGACTTCCTTATAGTTGCTCGTCTCAGAGCTTACCTATATTTCGTTTCTTATACTTGGAGTCTACCGCAACCTCTGGTCAGCAGATAGAGAATGGTCAAGAAAGAACCAATATGAACGTTGACGAACGTACATATGACGAACAGACGTTTCTAGCGTTCCTAAATATGCAATCGAATGCATTAAAGCTCGTATCGCACTATAAATTAGAAGTACTTGTTTTTAAAATCTTTTGGAATTTATTAAATCAGAGCTAAGTTTACTTGAGATCAGCTTGCGTTGTTTTTGATCGAATGCGAATTTCTAATCTGGATACAGACTTTAAGGGTGTTCACGTTGCTACATAGAAATCGGACCGAAATTTTGAGCAGAGAAAGAATTGACCAATCACATCCCGAATATTCATGAATTAAAACAGTCTCGTTTAATGACATACTATAAAGTCGTCATATAAGATTTGTTTTATTTCCTGCACTAGTTCACAGTCTTATCTGTTTTTATCCATATTAAAAAGAAAAAGACAGACTGTGAACTAGTGCAGCCAGTACAGAGAAATAAAACAAATCTATTAATTAACAGAACACCTACAGTTTATGCTATGTAGATGCTTATTGGTCGATACGACTTTATGCTATGCACACAACAGTTGTCGTGTTGTAGTGCGTTCGAAAATTCTACATCGTCGATATGTAGATATGTAGCAAAGTCTTTCTTGTACATGTTTTTTTATTTAACTTGTTTTTTTGAATAAAAAACCGGGAACACACAAAAAGAAAAAAACAGGTGTAATCATTAAGCAAATCAATTAGATCAACCAATCAGAGGCAAATATTAACTCATGACCTAACAATAAACTAAAATTTAAAATAAAATTTCGGAACAGTGTGATTGTAAATATCAAAAGGCAGTTGTAAGAATAATATTAGCCAATGTTGCTGTTATATTTTTGCTATCATCCATGTTTGTGTTTTAATTATTTGTAAACTGATAGTATTTAAGGAAAACAACTTTTTGCATTACATTTATTCGTAGCAAATATATTTATACAAAGTTTAAAAAAGCGTTTATGGTAATAATTTGGATTATCCCCCAAATTTCTATGCGTAGTAACAGAATGATAAAGCTATTATCGAGAAAGAATTATATTATCGTTTTTCTCCTATGTAGAAAACAGAGTGTATTTTTACATTATTTCTCTATTTATGTAGTTTTATATATATATATATATATATATATATTTGTTGTATGCGCTTTGTTTTTTAAATTTTTATTTCTATTTAGTGTATGTGTACTGTACACACACATTTATATGTAATAAATGATATCTTCTACATATATGTGTGTATATATATATATATATTTACATATACTGTAAATATAAAATATACTATACTGTTTACAGTTAGATCTGATGTCGTTTGATCAATATTTACCACAGCGTAAAAGCAACGTTACTTTTCTACTAAAAAGCTTAATTAGTGTGCATAATTTTAAATACCGTTATCCAAAACTGCCAATGCTTGAGAAAAAAATACATCGCCAGCTCATGTAACCTTATTATGTTACAAAATTATTCTCATTTGATTGATTATTTACTGCACACAGTATAATATAGTAATATTATGCATACATGTAATAATATACAATTTTTTTACATTTATTTAAAAATGTATCTTTTAATTTGTTTTTCACATCTAATAGCATTTTACGATGCCCATGCCTCCAATTCTTTAAGATCGTCATCTTCTTCTGGTTTAGTTTCTATAATTAAAAAATATAACAAATATTTCATTCCGTAAAAAACTATGTGCACACACAGACGGATAGAAGAATGAGATGCAAATATTTGCGTATCTCACATTTCGCTACATTATTGTATTTATAGAAGAAAAGTTAGCATTAGATAAATAATAGTTACTTGTACGAGTTTTGCTCGGTGCAACAGGAACTGAAGTCGGTACTGCTGGCAGTTCCTCTGTTGTGGTGTCGATACCGAGTAATTCCTTATCGAGCTGTTCTTGCTGAAGCTCTTCTAATTCTTTCTCTAACTCATCCTCATCCGCATCTTGGCCGAATGCTACTGGATTAGATATAGCGTCAGAGATTTCTCTCGCAACATCTTGTTGCTCTGCTATGTCATCCATCATATCGTGTACTTGATCGACATCCCTAAAATGTACATGAAACAAAACCCAGAAAATTTATATACATTTATATGTGTATATCAATTTTATATAAATAATTGCTCATCATATATATACTAGATCATGTTTCTTAAAAAATTGACATATGAATAAAAATTGACAGAGAGAAAAGGCTGCCAAAATATAAATTATCTTTACAATGAAAATTATTGCCTCAATTACATAAAGAATCTTACATGTGTTGATGTGCAGCTTTCATTGCATCTGCAGCATTCTTCATGGTGGTAAGAACAGCAGTATTTGTATTAGCACTTTCTAATGCTTCTCTTTGCATTTCAATTGTAGATAGTGTACCATCAATTTGCTGCAACTGTTTCTCATATCGCTTCTTTCTTTTTAGCGCTTGGATAGCAGCTAGGAAACAACATATAGACTTTATACTTACATTACTTATTAAACTTTGATGTGTGTATATGTATTTGTTGTGACATGTAAAATGATAATGTTAAATAGATACATGCAAGTTATAAACAAGTCAGCAATATAAATTTACATCAAATAAGTTTTTACAAAAATTAAAAATAAACAATTAGAATTTATGTCTTTATGACAGTTGACTTGTAAAACTAGAGTAAAAATAATAGCGATGTATATATATATATATATACACATAATATAATATGTATGTATATGTATATATATATATAATGTGTGTGTGTGTGTGTGTGTGTGTGTGTGTATATATACACACATATTAGACCCGTAGTATTAAATTACCTCGCTTATTTTTTGACGCGTTTTTCTTTGCTACTAACATTTCATTGTCTATTTTGCTTTCAAGAAATTCTTGTTTTTTTATCAACATATCTTCTGTCTCGCGTAGCTTTTGAATTGCCTCAGCTGTGGAAGGAGCGGCTGCCTCTTTCTTGCCACCAAACACTTTGCTAAAGAAACTCATTTTCTCACTCGATATTTTTCTAACGTATATTTAGGCAATATTTAACTAAATTTATAACACTCAAATATAATAATTTTTCGCGATCTTCTCTCGACAGCCTTCTGATCTATACTGCTACTAGACCACCGCCATATTCTTTTTGCATTTTACTTGACATACGTCATTTATACAAATTGGTTGCGTTCAGCAGAATACGCTGAGACAATTTGATTGGCTGACGCAAATTACGTTCCATGTAAAGCAGCCTTTACTTTGCTCGCTATAGCTCAGTGCAGTTCCAGTGCAAAGAAAAAGAACAGACTTTTACTGGAGAAGCACGTGCCAACACATGTTGTCACATGTGCAATGCTCAAAAGTCTTTGTTGAGGCTAACGGCACATTAAACAAAAGAAGTAAGATCTGTTACAAAATATGTGTATATATGTATCTATATATATTTAAACACACATAAACGGTAACAAGTTTTAGTGAAAGAAACAAAGTAGAGATGAGTGCAAATGAAGACAGAAAGCAAATACAAATCCGTCTGCAAACCGAGCAGCCACAGTAAATTACTTTTATTATTTTTTTATTGCGTTGTTTACATGCCGATTGGCGGAGCTTTACATTTTGTCTTGATTGATTTCAGATATTCACTACCAGAATATGCTTTGACAGTGCACAGCACAATAATAACAAAAGAATTAAACACCTTAGTAAATAAATTTCTAAAAGGTGAGAAAAAACACATTTTCTGAACACATTTTAATTAAATAGTTATAAATAGTTGATTTTATTTTTTAACTGTTTTCAGACTCAAATACTATTCAGAATAATGTGGAATTCGAGTTTTTGGTATGTGGACATTTCTTGCGTACTTCATTGGCTGAACATATTGAGGAGAGAAAGATCTCCACAGAAGATGTAATAAACATTGTGTGTATAGAAAAATTATCCTCACCACAGCCAAAGGATTGTTTGATACATGATGACTGGGTGTCAGCAATTGCTATCAATGGAAAATGGTTATTTGTTTATGTGGTTATAAGAGAATTAAGAGAACAGATAAAAATTAAATAAAATGATTGATTTGCTTACTAAGAATTTGTATTTTATTTAGGATCTTGACTGGATGTTATGATAACACGTTGCACATTTGGACATCCAAAGGCAATCACCATGGTGTGATTAATAAACATACACAACCTGTAAAAGCAGTAGCGTGGATTTCTCTCAATGATGACAATGCCTGTTTTGTCAGGTATTCACAAATTTATATAAAATGTAAAAGATAATCAGTGATTAATAACAATTTTTATATGCTCACAGCGCATCTATGGACCACACATGCATGATATGGAGTTGGGATATAAAAGAAAATACTACAAAATGCCTACATGTTTGCAGAGGACACAAAAGAAGTGTCGAATCTCTCAGTGTTAACCATGATAAAACATTAATGGTGACCGGCTCTTGGGACAGCACACTTCATATATGGTCAACTTGTACGTTCTCTAATATAAGAAATCTTTTATCTTTTTAAATTACATTTTTATTAAGTTTTTTTATATTTTTAAGTACAATATAAGTTCTAAAAATGAAACATTTGTGCTAATTCAGCTGCACAAGATGATGACAATGAAGAAATCGAATCGAAAAGAGCAAAGTCGGATCAAGAAAGCAAACTTAGAGTATGTACATCAATAAAAGATTAAAAATTAAAGATTCATCTTAACGCATTTATTTTGCATTTATCTTACATGCAGGTTCCGAAGCGCACTCTAAAAGGACATAAACAATCGGTTAGCCAGGTTTTATGGTCCGACAAATCAGAAATCATTACAGGATCTATGGATCATACGATAAAAATCTGGGATTTAGAACTTGGTGGCATCAAGCATGAAATTCACGCTGACAAATCTATTCTGGACATCGATTACTCACCTCTGTCACGCACCGTGATAACGGGATCGGTCGATCAGCATGTGAGGCTGTTTGATCCGAGATCTACAGGTGCGAAGCAATAAGCATTGAAAGTTTTTTGTTTTTCATTTTTTCTCTTACAAAATCAAACGACTTTATTAATAAGATCTTTATTAATCATATTTTTGTTATTTCTTTTATTCATGATGATGTATTTTAGAGGGCACGATTGTGAAAGCCAAGTTTACTTCCCACGCAAATTGGGTTTCCACAGTACGTTGGTCAACCGTTGACGAACACCTCTTCATTTCGGGCGCATATGACAATCTAGTTAAACTTTGGGACACGAGAAGGTTGGTCACAAATCATAAAAGCGTCATAAAAACAAAATTGTTTCTAAACGTTTATATTAGAAAGCGGACACTTTCGGAAATGTTCTTGATAAAGTTTGACATATTTCTGAATTTTTTAGTTTAGATATATTTGAAAATCGGATGGCGATTCTATATTATCGGTACTACAGTTAAGGAAAACACAATTAATATGTTAATATTTACTTTCAGTCCCAAAGTATCACTATTCGATCTTATCGGACATGAAGACAAGGTTCTTAGTAGCGATTGGTCGAATCCGAAACAAATAGTATCCGGTAGTGCGGATAACACTCTGAGGATATTCAAATCTAAACACACAACGCGCTAATTCACGAAACTTTCGATTTATTATAAAGACCAACATTTTCCACGAAGTTTAAGTTTTTATTTGAACAGTGTGCATGCAGGATGTGTTTACTATCTAGAAAAACTTGGAATTCACCAAGAAATGTTATTCTGATTTGATAATTGAAGGAATCTTAGAGATTCTATAACGAAAACAAAAGTAATAACAAAAAAGTTTATATATAAATAAATAGGATCCATATATTGACGAGAAAACGCATTTATTTCTGGATCACTTTCTCCTCCTCTTTTTCCGTTTTCCTCGAGGAGGATCATGCCAGATGGGTGAGAAGTAAGACTCGTCTCGCTCGGCATAAATCCCCAAAACAGATCGTTTATTGATCAAAAATAAGGGACGATAATCGTGACGAAATTTCGGGAATTCGCTTTTCCCGCATCGCGAAGTTTATTTTAATTACGTTACCAAACCGTTCGTGTTTCTTCATTACTCGTAACTCTAAAAAAACCATCCGATTCAAGTGCACGCCCCTAATAAAAGAGACACACAGAAGAGAAGTGTACGTAATAATAGCACAAGAGTAGCGGAGAGAGCGTGCACCTTCGCAATGGTGCGCGCACGCGTCTTTTCTTGTCCATATTTTTTTTTTTTTTTCTGTGCAAGTGTACGCGTAGATGCATGCTGCAGTCTCTATCTGTATTTTCGAAATACGCATTATATCTCCTACTCTATTTTTCGGAGTTTCGGCATACACCCATGTACATACACGTGCGCACTCTCCTCTCGCTCGCACTCTCGTCGATCTTTCTGCTCTCGTAATGATCATCGCGCGATTCTCTTTTTTTCCTTTTTTCTTTTTTTTTCTCCTTTTTTTTTATAGGTTTGTTTTTTACTTGTTTAGTCTCCGAGAAAATCCTACCTAAAAACCCTCACGTTATCTCTCACACAAAGACTAGCGTTTTTTTTAAACGATCCAAAATAAACTAAGGGCACTTTTTAGTGGCTTATGCCCCTTGTGTCATCGTCGCGTGTTTTACGTTTTTTTCCGCACGTTCTTCTCTCACTTCGCGAGCATTTTTCATTTTTTTTTTTTCGTTTTTTCTTCTTTATTCATGAAAAATCTAATTCTGACTTATTTCTTGTGTTAAACTTTGTTTTATTACAGCACCTATTCGACTTCCTAAGAGTCACCCTAGATTTCTTAACTAACTATGACACAACTTGCCTTAAGGTCTAAAGATTTTTTTTTTTTTCACATTACATGCTAAAAACATTTTCGCATCTGTCTTAAAAGTATTTTCGAAATTCTACAAATTGATCCTTGCGCGCGTGGATTTACAAAAAGACTTCAGCGTTTATCGACGACATCGTAGTTCCCCGTTTTTTTTTGTTTTTTTATTTTTTTTTTATTTTTATTTCTTTTATACGCTTTTCTTCACTCTCTTGTCAACATTTGGAAAGACGATGCAAAATAAGCGGCACGCACGGGCTACGTGTCTTACGTGTTTTTTTTGTTTTTTTTTGTTTTTTTTTTGTTTTTTTTTTTTTTATCGTTCCATCCTAGAATTACATTACAAGATTTCCGCTTTCCTTCGCGGGCTTCGTTCGCCGAACAAGAAGGACAAAGCGGAATACAAATGCAAAAAAAAGAGGAGGGGGAGGGATTGGATAACCACGATGAGATTACATCGGGCCGGGGTACAAGGAAGTGTATAGATAGAGGAAGAAATCAAGATGTCGAGTAATTACAACTATGTAGCTTAACAAACACGTGTAAAACAATGACTTAAAAACTTGAAAAACTAAGGACTGTACAAGACGATGATCATCTAATCACCACGGACCTCGTTTTATCATTAATTAATTCTCTCTGTCTTACACACGCATACAGACATCCAAACACACATACACGCACGCACGAAACAGGCGCATTTTGTCGCTTTCATTCTCTTAAGCCGATCTCGACTAACGTTATTTTACTTAAAAACATCCTATATTTTTTTGCTTCCTTTCTTATCAATCAGTTCCTCTTACTTCGCCTTCCCGTTTCTACAATCAGCCTATCAATTACGGTATCATCTAGTCTAAAAAGTGCCTAACGCTAAAACTCTAGAGAAAGCTTTTTTTTTTACGGAAAAGCAGCATTGTCGCAGCAAGAACTGTTTCTCTTCTGCGCAAAACTTCCCCGGTTGGCGTTCGATCGCAGAAGCTCGCAAGTTCAAAGTTGCGTTAGAAGCAAAGAATCGTACAAGCAAAAAAAAATTCATATGATTCTTCGCTTCTGACGTCACACAGTCTGTGCTGAGGAATCAAGAGCCATCGGGATCGCTCCCGAAATTTTCCAAACTCTTCGTCCGGAGTGATATCAACACTTGTACAATTCTCGAATTGCAAAGTGTTCTATTTCTTTCCTAGATTAGAAAAAAATTCTTCGGCGTGTTGTAAAAAAAAAAAAAAAAAAAAAAAAGCCCACCCATCCGGCCAGCCCACGCACCCGACCCGCGGTGCGCAGCAAGCAAATAGTTTCTTACTATTTATACAATTATACAAGTAGCTCAATATATATATGCTGTATAGAATAATATATATATATCTATATATATATTTATCAATATGAATAGCCAGTCAGTCTTGACGGGTGCGAGGTGCATAGGCTGAACGGTGCCCCGTGCCCATGTCCTCCTATGGCCCGTCGACAACACACAGAATTGGGTGAGGAGGACACGGGGGATAAGAGAGGCGTATCGTAGTGTTTTCCTAACTAATAATGCTAAACTATTGTTTCTACTTATCTGTCTACCTACATATGAACTTAGCCGCATCTTAAATCGATAAATCGCCCTTTTTTTCCTTGTATGTATATCTCCTAAATCCGAGCGAGTGCTCGCTCGCTCATATGTTTGCTTAAACCTAGGGTTGGTTATCTTCTTCATTCAGTTCAATTCTATCTATCGCGTAACACGTCTCTGCGTTTTCTGTACATTAATAACTATTCTCTCGTTCGCTTTTTTTCTTCCTAGCTCGCTTGCTCATTCACTAATTTTTCAGCCGCCTATTTCTTTTCTTTCCCGCGGAATCTGTTTTATTACATTTGGGGATGCTGGACGCATGACACAAACTCGCGTCCGTCATCCTCATCTTTTTCTTTCACGTTTCTCTCTTCCTCTTCCAAATCAATCGGCGCAACTAATTAATGCTGCTCTGTAACTCATTTTTTTTTTTTTTTTTTTTGTTTGGTCGGTCGCAATAATTACTTTAGTGTTATTCTTTTAGTATACAAGTCTATTTAGTAAAATTCTCTCTCAAAATTTACTATTAAAATCACATGTGGATTTTTTGTCAGTCAAATGGTGACAATTCTCGCTTTGTGCAACAAATACACAAAATACGCATTCGCTAATAAGTGCCCCTCTCCCTTCCTCCCTCCCTCTCACTCTATCTTTCTTTTTCTGACTCGTTTTCATTTCATCCTCTCCCATCTTTCGCTCGTTCTTTCTCGCTCCTTTCTCTCTCTCTCTCTCTCTCTCACTCACACACTCACACACACACACACACACAAATTTTCTCTCGTATGTACCGACCACTCTTTCTTTTCAACAATTACTCTCTCTACAATACTTTTACTTTGCCTTAATGCGTGGACTCAATCGAGTAACAAGTCTGTCTGTTAAAAAATAGCTCGTACTCCATCTTTCTACTTGTTTTTCTTTGTCATTTTTTTTTCAATTTATCTATCTCTCTCACTTTCACACACACTCTCCCTCTCGTTCTCGCTTTCTCATCATCAAATCGTGATGTACCAAAATAAACTAAATATATTATTTACTTCACAAGTTTCAACAGTGTAAAAATCTTTCATACGTTTAGATGACGTCAATAATAGTAAATCGTTAATTATAATAATACAGCGCGTTATTATTGTAATATATAATAATAACTATATATATTTATATATATATACGCGACTCGCCTCTTTCTTTCGCTCATTCTTCTCTCTCTCTCTTTCTCTTTCTCTCTCGCTCTCTCTTGTCTCGTAAAACTTGATCTACCACTATCTGTTCGCTGCCATCGTCAACACTTTTCTTCTTCATCGCTTTTTGTGTTATATGAGTAGCTCACAGCTTTCACGTTTTTTTTTTTTTTTTTTTGGTAAAAAGCTTTTCGACATTCTCTCTCTCTTTCTCTTTCTCTCGCTCTGTCACTCGTCCTGTCACTCCGAAATCAGACAATGCGAAACTCCACTAGATGCACAATGTGGTGAACTTCGGGAAGGAGGTATTCGGGAAAAAAGGGAGGAGATGGAGATCTTGTTGGACGCAGGTGTAATGTGAAGAATAATCAAGACTTAAACGGAGCAACACGGTGGGTTTTTAATGATTTCAAAATGATATACGCATACTTTTGCAGTGATTTTCAAATTGTTGAGAAAATATACTCGTTTCAGTAGATACAATCATCGCGCAGGTCGCAACGCGCCGTTCTAAGATTTCCATCTCTTTCTAAATTGAACCGTCCGAGTGACCATCAGACACATACAAAAAGTTACTTCATTATTTATTTACAACTATGAATATTTAATGTCGAAAGATGACAAATGGATCGTCTCGATTACTCTCCCTTCGGTTGTGTGTGTGTGTGTGTGTATTGTGTATTTGGTATAGATTGATGCACCTGTTTTTATTCCCTATCCTATCCTTTTCTGACAGCGCACTCTCTCACAAAAAAATAAATTAATTTTATATTATATCTTGTAACAAATCTACTTTTTCAAATTTTCTTTTTTGCTCTCATTTTCATTTATTCTCTCTTTCACTCACACATACTCTCTCTGTGTCACACACATACAGTATCATTTATCACAATCGTACCTTCTTTCGCTACCTCTCATTCTGTCATTTTGTCGTAAAGTTTGATTTTTCTTTTCCTTCTGTGTGTTATTGTTTTATTAATTTTATTACAAATTATTCATAATAAATGTGTGTTTTAAGTATCAATTCCACTTTTTTATAATATTTTGTTATTAATACATGCAAATATGTCTATCAAAATATATCAAATTGACAACAAAAACAAATTTAGAAATATTTCACGCAAAACAATTACAATAACTATAAAATCAAATTTTAATTACTATTTGGATATAGAAGTGCATATAGTTGTAAACAGAAAAATTAATCCATTTTTTCTGATAACTTTTTGACAAAATTGTATCGAGAAAAAATGTATCAATTATCTTGCTCACAACTATACTATAAATATAACAATTTTTTCTTCAACTTGTTAGCAATTTTTTCACCATGTGTTATTTTCTCATAGATCAATATGAAAAGGCACAATTCCAAAAAAAATAAATAATGTGTAATCATTAATATAATGATCTAAAAATGCTTTCTCTTTTCGCACAATAATGATTTGTAGCATATTCTGAACATATGTAGAATTTTTACTTTATATGATTTTTTAAAAGAAAAAATACTTAGTTTTACAATTCTGCTTTTTCCCCGATTTAGTTCAAAATAATTATTCGCACAAGTTTTTATCGTTCTTAAAAACAAAAAACAAAAAAAACGACTTTACTGTGAAGTAATATTAATTAATACTTGTAAAAAGTATTCTCAATTAAAAAATATCTCGCGTTCTTATATCCGACTTGGAATGTATCTAAACGTAAAAAAACCAGAAAAGAAACTACAAGAATAAATAAATAAATTCGACAAGCCACATAAATTGATAAGAAGTAATAAGTGTTCTTGAATCTGTACGCTTATTTATATGTGAAACGGACGAAGTGTGCACATTTTCAATCAATATATACCGTAAACAGAAAAGTTTGACACTTTGTTTTTGATAAGTTTAACTTTCTCTGAAATTCACCGAAAACACAATTGTCTAAACTGTTCTCTTCACGACTTACACGCTCTCGTCTCTGGAAGATGTTTATATGAAGGTTTGTGAATTGAGCATCTCTTTCTTGAGATTTAAAGTCATAATTATGCATTCTCTAATTTCTTCTTTCAATGTAAACATCGTCACAATTCTAAGATTTCTAAAAATTATATATCGTTCTTTTCTCATTTATTTTTCACTTGAACTCGTCATCTTATTTTTCTTCTTTCATTATATTAATATTACTTTTATTTCGTTTGGAAGAATTCTTTTATGTATTTCTAACCGGTATTTTCTCCCTTTCTCCCGTTTTCTTTAAACATACACACACATTCTTTCTCTTGCACTTTTTAAAACGCTTATTCATACTCGCAGAACTCTCAAGATCATTATCGATAAGTTTCTGTCATCAGTTTCTAATAAGTTTAATACCTAGTAAAATATAATTATGGAAGCCTATTATCTTGACACTAATCTGTCCTAAACTTAGATTTTTATTACACTGTCATTATGGATGTATGTGTTTGTTTGTTTGTTTTTGTGTGTGTGTGTGTGTGTGTCGCTGTGCATATCTTGCGTGTATAGGGAGAGCGTTATGTTGCTGTTACAGCTAGCTTTAAACAGAGTCATAGTGATGCGGAAACTCGTGTCCGTCTGCATAGATGACACATGGCCATTCTCGTGTTCTCTCTCTTTCTTAAACTTCTCTGTTTTCCCTCTCCCTCTCTCACATTCTTTCTCCTTCGCGCACTCTTATTCTCACACATTCTCTCGCACATTCATTCTACCTACTCGTTGCAAAATATCAACTACTTTCCCCTATTTACTGATGGATAAAACGTATAAAACACGGCAAGTCAATTTATCATGAGGAAGAATCTTAATCAGTAATGTTTTTTGTTTCAAATCTATCTTCTTAATGTACTCCCGTCTCACGTCTGTTGCTCCTGCTTGTCCAATGTATCAATCAGCATGCCTTTTTTTCTAATTTATGAAACTTTTAGCGCGACCGTATATCTGTAACCGAAACATGTTTTTTTTCTTGTAATAAGCTTATATAATCTTTTACTGCAAAGTAAATAGATAGATTATCATAATAATCGTATGTGAAAAGACATGAAAAAATCACAAACCTACTATAAACCGTGGCCTACTTAGGCTGTTGAGCCTGATACTGTTGATAGGAGTCATCAGGAGATGCTGCATTACTCGTTTGTTCTGACTCACCCAGAGGCATTGTATGAATGATGTTGGGTGCGGGGTAAAAAAAAAAAAAAAAAAAAAAAAAAAAAACAAATTAGTTCTCGATTACATTTTTCAGAATTGTATATATTCAAATTTTTTGTCACACATACTTTTAGCAATGACTAAAAAACGTTAATAACTACTTACGGAACCAGTTCCGAGATGTAATGTAGACATTTGCGTGGTCAATTGAGGAATCATTCCGTATGACTGAGGATTGCTAGGGTCAGCCGACGGTATAATCTGTAATAAACAGATTGACAAAATGAAGAAACTACGATCATGAAGTACAACGCATCTTCCACGAAAACATAAATGCGTAAAATAGACAAAAAAAACAACGCGTGATTAACTCAAAAATATATTAGTTAAAATTTTATGACCTGCTACTCTTTTACATCAATATTTAATTCGAGATATTCTCTGTTGTATTTTGTTCGTACAAAACGACGAAAACAAAATGAACAAAAAGTGTATAAAAACTCACGTCAACCTGTTGCATATGTGGCGGGGAAGGGTGCAGCATGTAAGGACCCACCCAAGGAGCGCCTGGCACGCTATAACTCGGTAATGCCTGGCCGTAGTGGCGACTATATTGTGTCAGAGTCGCTGCGGGAAGCATATGAGTCGCAGCAACGCCATTCTGACCGACGCCGCTCGTGTCATAGTTCAAAGTCATGTTCTGAAAAAGAACGCACAAATAACAAAAAATTTTATTACATCCTTGAAATATTAATTTACAAAAAGGTATTATAGAATTCTTATATTATATTTTATTACTCTTTGAAATAAAAAAATCGGCGTAGCACTTAACGTGTTAATTATAATACATTTAAGATATATTTTTATATTTACAATAAAAATTAATAGAAATAATAAGTAACATAAAACAATATACATACGTCTCCAGTTTCTCTCCATATTGAACCTTTGAACAATGCCTTCTTTTTGTTACCACCGTCAGCAAACTTAACTAATAAGGGATCCTTGGCACCTGGGAGCGCCTTACCGTTAAAAATTTGTATAATTTGTTCACACTTTTCTTTGGATTCCATTCTGTAATCAATAGAAAATGAAATAGTTCATAAATGAATTACAATGCACAGTCAAGAACAGTATTTAACAGAATATTTTATTTGAAAGTTTTTAATTATAAAACCATAATGTCCATATAGCCACACAATAACACTTTTATATTTGTAATTGTGTTTGCACGCTCGCAAAAATACATTATTACTCTTTCACATGTTATTACTGTAACAATATAATATTTTCTCTTACTTTTTGTTGTCAAAATAAATCTTGCACCAACAAACGTTTCTTAAAGAATAAAATGTATTAATTTATTTTGAATTATGCGAACCTTGCAAATCCAACACCTTTGCTTTGTCCTGACGTATCGCGCAAAATACGTGTGGAGATAACTTGACCATATTGAGCGAGAAGCGCTTCAACATCGTTTTCCTTAAAGGTGAGCGGCAGATTGGCGATGTATAAATTTGTAGGATCCTGCTCCTGTTGCTGAAGAAGAGAATAAAAGTACTATGCAATTACATATAATAGAGCGGTACAATAAGTTTATAACGATAATTTCGAACAAATCTGAGCGAAGTATCATTTTAACTTCCACGACTGTTGGCTACATCGTCGCTATGTGTTATCGATCATCAAATGGATGCACAGACGAAACGAAAATGATAATGCACATGTGTTCTCACAAAGACCATTTTCAATATTTTAATAACATATTTGATATAATACATAAAATAGTCTGGAATGTTAAAATGATATTTGTCAGCTGAATACTCATTAAAATATAATTGGAAAGAAAAAAAAAAAAAAAAAAAAAAAAAAAAAAAAAAAAAAAAAAAAAAAAACCGCTTCTAGCTATATAACGACAGATATTTTTGAAAAAGTGAATTCTCTCTGAAATACAACGTAACGTATTTCTACACACTGACTACAAAAAGACCATCAAACTATATTAAGAATCGTCGCCTAAATCTCGAAAGAGTGCAAAATAGAACGAACGGATATCAGAGACCGATGACCGAAACTTGTGTATGTGTGTATAAGTGTGTTTGTGTTGTGTGTGGGAAGAAAAAAACCGGCTAAATAATTTTCAGTATTGAAAAAGTTATCACATGCTTCATGGCAATTACGTTACCACATTCTGGTGGCTCTCTAAATTTGCTTGTTTTCAGGATGCATTCGACTTATTCCCCTCGATTAAACAAACAACGCGCTATATCTACATAAATTTTTACTATGCTCTTCAATTTTGCTATTTCCGCGCCCAGACATGCTCATATATAAAATGGTATATATAGTATTGTATAAACATACATACATATAATGTATATATATGTATACACACATGTATATTATCATACAGTCGTATTAAAAATCTTTGCGTGAAGATTTAGCATTGAAGAATTATATCGATTCTACAAAGCCAGAAAAAATAGATGTAACAGAAATAAGAGCAAGAGTAAGTGATAGATAATAATTAAACAATTCAAATAAATTTGATGACAAAAGATGAAACAAAAGATGAAACTACGAAAAATTAAATAATGTAAAACTAACAAGTGTTGTTATACTCTGAAATATACCTAAGATACAAAAATATATTGTATTTGCCATGTTTGTGGAAAACATAATTGTTTTTATGGTAAGTTAAAAATAAAAACTCAAATGCATACATCGCCTGTGCATACATTTCGTCGCGTTCTATATTGACTGAAATTAAGCAAATTTTTTCGTATGTTATGCGACATCGCGTTGTGCACGAAGAATTTGAACGTTCGTTTGCGCAATATTTCTCTCAAATTACCTTGTTTCAAAATTTTTTACGCAACTGATGCGATAAACAACTGATACGTTACAGAATGTTTATATAACGAATTTCTCAATATTCGCAGGACTTAAAGCAAAAATACTTATACATAAACATATTTAACATTTAATAGGGTAACCGAACCTATAGTTAGCATCCTCCCAATGATCGGTACTTATTGATTTTTTTATTGTTAACATTTTTGTCTATGGTTACTTTTTACTTGACGTTATGGTAAAATTAATTTGGATCTTTTATAGCAACATTATTTGTAAGTTTCCTTTAGAGTTGATACTCTTGAATATATACTCTTGAAAAAAATTGATAGATCTTTAAAGTGCTAGTCATTAGGCTTAAAGTGCCAATCATTGGGTATTTTACCCTATATTATTTTCTAATATTATGTACACGTGTAGAGAGAACCGTATCTCCATCGTTTTTTTTTACAGATAACCATTCAAAGCAGTAATGAAGAACAGGTCCAACTAACACATGACATTTTATTAGGGGGAGGGACAGAAAGAGATAGAGAGAAAGAGAAAGAAAGAGAGAGAAGGAGAGAGAAATAGAGAAAGACAGAAAAGCGTGGTAAGGAAAAGCACAGGCAGTTTTACGTATACATATATACATACATATATGTATATATAATTACACCGTATGAATAAATAAACAAACGTAGGAAGAAGCGAGACTTTAGACGAGTAGACAAGATCTCGCACAAACACATAATATATGTGAAGTATATAACCGTACATATATATATATGTGTGTGTGTGTGTGTGTGTGTGTGTGTGTGTGTGTGTGTGTGTTCATGCTTCGGACTTTTCGTTGCAATCCCACACAAAAAAAGTAGAGGACAAATTGAGTTGAAGAAACCAAAATCGTAAGAATAAAAAAAAAAAAAAAAAAAAAAAAAAAAAAAAAAAAAAAAAAAGAAAGAAAAAGTTTGTGAGACAGAAATATGTACGTATTCGAAGATTGATGAGACATTTTTGTGTGCACCCTCAAGCATATTTCGAGATCCACCACACTTCTGACCAACCAATCAATCTATCAATCAAAATATCTACGATTACTTGAATATACTTATACTTTACGACAATTTACTTCAATCTTGCGAATGCATTAAAACAAAAAAACGAATAATGAAAATACCATGATATAAGCTAAGCTGATGGTATTATGTATATATTATATATAAAGACATATATGCATATGTGTGCATGTCTATATGTTATATACATGTGTACGTCACTATTCTCATTAATAAGGAAAACAACCGTATGTAACATATAGACTCGTAAACATATATATGTGTATATGTGTATATATATATATACTATATATACATAAATATATGATATATATGCGTACGTCATGTATCTCAACATGTAACACGTGCGCATATATGTATGTATACAGATTGTCGCAGAATGTGTTGATCTTTTTTTTTTAAAAAAGTAAATTTCTTTGTATAAACACACTTTCTATTATGTTTTTACTTTTTTCGCGTATCTATTATTAATTATCCATCATTTATTCTGCGACATCCATTATATATGAATGATCAAGTATATACAGTAGAAGCTTGATTATCCGAGTGATTTAATCGATCATTGCTTAAGTCAAACAATGCAAAGAAAGTATTATTCGATACTTTTTATGTATATATAAAAACAACGCTGCTAAAAAAACGTTCCTTACAGTGTTTGAGCAATCGTTTGAATGGCGAATTCAAATAATCGAGCTTTTACTCTCTGTATTACATCTTACTGTACTATTATTCCGATACATCAGTTTACAGATGTTATAAACACGACTACTGCATTGAGAATGTCACATAAGACTCGACGCAGTTTTCGTCGTTATAAAAAAAAAAATTTATTTCATTTGGCTCTGTGGCTCTGTAAATATGTATATAGTTAACGTATTGTGTATGTATTAATTTAATACGAATATATACACAATATAAACATTGAACAGATTTTTATGTTGTTTATTTTATATGATTAATTTATATAACTTAGTATATATGTGACTAATGTTCAGGTACGTACAATTTACGTAATTTCACCACACATTTCTTACGAATTTACTTTTTCGAGTACAATTTGTCGTAAAATTTTCTAAATAAGATGCTCAAACTTTTGTAAAATGTATATAAGATAAATGTATGTATCTATCTGAACTAGCCACTTCTAGCCCCTTTAGAAAAACGTATGATGTTATCGCGATGTCATTTTTTTTATTTTGTATCATATTACGTGCGATTGACATCATCGTCATTATTATCAATAACATTATCACTATAATAATCATTATTATTATTATTATTATTATTATTATTATTATCATTATCATTATCATTATCATTATCATCATCATCATCATCATCATCATCCTCATCACACATCCCGTGCTTTTACCACGGCCAACTTAAGAGGAACCATTCCATTGGAGTTAGTTGTACATAGGCAAATGATACAAACAGGAGGGATGCCGATACTCTAACGTTCGACAGTGTGTTTTCTTTCTGTCATCGTTGTCTTGACGAAGAGTTCAATTGAAAAAAATGTAGTATTAAAATGTGCGTAATTACTGCGCAAAGAATGAAGACAAAATCAATTTTTCGATCAATTAGTGCGATTGACTTGATGACACAATTAATGAATTGACCAGAAAATCGCGAATGAATTCAAAAAAGACTATTCTTTTATTATTTTTTTTTACTATGAAAAAATAAACAATCACACCGCCGAACACCGCTATCGAGTCGACATGGACGAGTCTAATTTTGTAACACGAGTTGATTTAAGGTAATGGCCTCTTCGGATTGCTAACGTTATTACACGAAGAATATAACGAATGAATGTACACACACGTTACATAATATATTGATATTACCATACTAAAGCTACTAGATACTGATACGTCGTTTATGCTGCCATACTTCAATACAAAATTTTTTTTAATTTTCTTTGTTATTATATTGTAAGATTTAATAACATTTTTTAAAATATTCTTTAAAACCGATATTTATAAACCGGTCTAAATTATGAGACAAATTATTGAATCATGAATATAGGAGAAATCGAAATTAATGCTGAAATACGCAGAATGCAATTTCCGGATACGTTTGTAACATTGTGTCGACATAGCATAGTATCGGCTGCATTTGTGGCCGAGGTATAGCAGCAAGCACCTTGAGGTCTGGTAGGTAAGGTATGTAAGACAGAATGACAGAGACAAAGTATGGAATTTGAGAAATGAAAAAGGTAGAGAAAGAGAGAGAGAAAGAGAAAGAGAGATAGAGATAGATAGAGAGAGAATAAGAGAGAGAAAAGGTTTTTAATGGAAAAATTATTATAGTCAAAATATAACGCGTCGTTGTCCACAGAATAAATTTTTCAAGTGAATTAAAAGTATTAATATAATTATATATTAAAAATAAATAATGTTGTGTTTATAAAAAAGAAGATAATTTTTTTCTTATGATAAATTCTTCTGTATGGAAATATAAAGTAAAAATTATAAATAAAAATTATCAAGTAAAAACAATTAACAACAATCCTCTCCAACATATAAACAAGAAAGTATGAAATTAAAAAAGTAATACTAATACGATTCACTGTGCTCTATGGACTAAATATATGTTTACAATTTATCACACTTCATAATTGCACTCAGAAATAATATACAAAGAAAAACAGATTGAAAATTCGATCTATCTTGATTGGCTTCGTCATAAGACCTCGTGAATAAATTGCGACGAGAAGAACAAATCGAAAACGCAATAGACAGAGTCGTGTAGAAAACGATAGAAATGATCAAAAGTGATAGAAAAAGAAAGAAAAGAAAAGAAAAAAGAGAGAGGAGAGAGAGAGATAGAGAAAGAGAGAGAAAGAGAAAGGTTTACTGTTACTCTGGTATTACTCTGTACTTGCATGCACAACCACGTACACTGTCCAGTCTACGGAGCAACCAGATACCCACTTTCGCCATCTGCGCCTGGATCCCTTTGGCGACCAGTGCTTTCACAGCACCCTCTGCCGCCATCGGTGACTCGAAGTCTACAAAGCCGTAGCCTGCAACAAAAAACGATAATATAAGTTTCATCGATTTTTTCGAAAGTTCTTAAAGTTGAGAAAGAGAGGAAGAGAAATATTTTTTTACATCTCAATCATTACTTAGTGTAGTTTTCATTTATGTTATTAATGACGACTATATGTATAAAAACAATAAAAATATTGTTTTATTGTAATAAAGTAATCGGAATAACAAGTTTAATTAAACTTAAAAAATTAAAAATATCAAAGAACACAAGTATTTAATTACCTTTACACTTATTTGTATTCTTATCCAAAATTGCCTTAGTAGATGTTATCGTTCCATATCTGCAAAAACATCGGATGCATGTACATTAACATGTTTAACTTGAAATTTTTGTGAACACAAATATCAAGTATATTCTAATTGATAACTATGTTAGTTTTTATTTATATTTAAATAATAATTATTCTCGACAAAATGCTTCTCCTTACAACAAAATTTATATCTATCCGCAGGAAAAACTACGATAAAAGATCAAGTGTATAATATTACTTACTGAGAACACATGTTAACAAGATCTTTATCAGTTGTATTCTGATTGAGGCCACGGATGTAAAGGTTTGTTTTAGACAACTGTTCCGCTTGCTGTCCCTGCATTGCGTTGTTGCTTAGACTCGTACTTATTGTACCACTCTGACTCCCGGTGGCACTGCTGGAGCTGCTATTGGTGTTTGCTGGTGACGAAGCCGTGGCGCGCTGTCCACCATACTGTGAACATCATTACGTTATCATATAAAATATACGGAAACAGCTCCAGAACAAATGATTTCATTAGCAAACTATTTGGTTTCTAATTTAGTAATTATTAATCGATTAAAAATGTATATTACACACAAATTTGTGTCGTAATAGAGTGAGCTGTAGTATCGCGTTGTGAAATTAGCAAATTATTTGTAAGAAGTTAATGTAAATGATATATCATCATGTACTTATGTACTGAAAACGTGAAGTTGGCGTTCCCTAACTTTTAACTGTCAGTTTTTACAGTTCTTTCTATCTGTTTCTCAAGAAAAAGAAACTTCGAATTTTTATAAAAACCAATACTTCGATTAGTTATAAAGATTCTGAAAATAGCAAATTAACATTGCAAAGAGATGACTTATGTAACATGTCAGAAGAATTCAAACATATCAGCTGTGAATTTTAAGATATATAAAAACTAACATTTCAATAGTTTAACGTTTAAACGACGTTTATCTCACACTTGCAGGGCTTACTTGTACAAATGTTTTCTTACCAGGCAAAGATCACTGATTTTTTTATGGTATTGAATTCTACCGCGACTAGGTGACCACGAAGTCGCTACTTCGCGAGAAGGCCACATCTGATTGCTTAGCTCGTTATTTGGCGTGTAATGCATCGGCGGGTAACTCACCGCGTGCTGCGCATACGTGGCGGTAACGAAAGGATTCGTGGTCGGCAGCTGTGGACCGCCGCCGACCGCTGCCGCGGCACTTGGATAGCGCGTGTACGGCGGATATGCGGCTGCCGCCGCTGCCGCTGCGGCCGCGACCGCGTGTGAAGGCGCTGTATTCCAGGCGGCACCACCGCCACCTCCGCCGCCACCGCCGCCACTGCTCGCACGGTATTGTTGTACCGGATTCCCGCCACGCGGTCCGCCGGTGTTGCTCTTTAATCCGTGGCCGCCGCCGCCGCCACCGCCGCCGCCGCCGCCACCGCCACCCGCTCCACCAGCGGGTCCTACACCAACACCACCGGCATTGGCGGCACCACCCCCGCTGCCGCCACCACCGCCGCCGCTGCCTCCGCCGGCGCCACCCGCGTTGCCGTTGTTGGCGCCCACGTAGGTCGGCCGAGGGCCGTTATTCTAAAAATTAAACAAAAAAGCTTTTTATTAATAAAACATTCTTTTTAATTTATTTGCGATATAAATCTTCGATAATATAATAAAGAAAGAATATTTTACATATAATAGCTTCTTTATATTTCACATATAAAGAAACATTGTATTGCGCTTATAGATTCGTAAACTGATTAAGCATGATGTACATTGTCGAGCTCATCAGCTTTGACGCGGTATCATCTCATTCAAAAGCAAATATTGAAAACGCTAATTATGCTTATCAGCACGAATGGCTTAAGGTTCAATTGAACAAAGATGCGCTCTTATCGCACGAGTCGACAAGTTGACACTCATCTCTAAGGGATATAAAGGAAATTCTTAATTTGAAGTTCCAAAAATAATTGCTACTCTTATTGTAACCAATTAATAACGTGACAATAGTTTCATAAAAAATTAAATAACAACAGAGTTCGGCGTATACGTACAAGTGCAAAAATATTAATTCTTCATTCTACATGTGTTTATTTATGTACGTGTGCGTAATAAAACAAATAATTAACGCACAAAAGCAACAATGTGCAAAAATAAACAAAAAGATTAGAAATATACTTTGAAACCTACACTATCAAACCCATAGAACAAAATTAATCCAAGGTATAGTGCGAGAAGGGCATATACGATTGTTTACTTCAAATCGGCATAAATTATCTAAACAAACAATTGTGATACTAACTAAATAATTTTGATACAGAGGCGCACAACCGTTCAGTCACAGACGCAGTCTCCGTCAATTTTCTCAGTAGCACTATTTTAGAAAGCAATGGCTGGTTTCGCCAACCCCGTAGTTTCGCTTGCACACGTCGTGCACGTCGATAAAGAAAAGAGAGTGAGAGAATAAAAGAGCAAGAGAGAAAGAGAGAGACTCCACCCGTTATCGTTTATCAGTGACCTCGCGCGGTCACGCCTCTCTGATAACGAGAAAGAACAGCCAGCCGGTGTAGCTCGGTCTCTCCCTTACAACCTTCACCCTCTTCTTCGCTTTCGCGCGCTCGACGCTTCATTCTCGCGAAGGTGCATTTTCAGAAGAGACAATTTTCTAACAGCATTTTTAAAAACGTCCCTATTGATCGCACACGTCTACAAGAAATCCACGATCATCCGGATCCTATCTCAGCAACTTCGTGTATATGTATATATACAAATACAAATTGCCACTTTCCAATTTTTAATATTTTCTATCGCGTCGAGAAAAAAATTAACGCTTTTTAAATTAAAATTTTGTTCAAAGTAAATTTCAAAGCTCTCTAATCTCAAAGCTCCTTCAATCGATTCTCTTTACAACACAAATGTGTTAAAAGAAATTAAATATATCTAAGTAAAATTTATTTTCACTAAAGAAAAATACTGAAGAAACAAGTAAATCTGCCGTGATAATAAAAAAAAAAAAAAAAAAACTCATGCTCATAAATGTGAGACGTAGCCGGTGCATGGGCGAAGCGACAAGTTAGACGAATGATTCGACTGTGGGTAATTGACAGTTACGTATGCGTGTGGCGTAAACGCGGGCCCTCGGCAATGGCTCACTGCGAAATGGAGAACGACGTGCGAAATATGCGCGGTCGTATCGTGATCCGGCCAGAGAGATCGACCGACCGGATGTCACTTCCTGCTCACCACGTCGTCTGGCCGCGTCATCATCATCGTAACGTGAACTTCAGTTCGTCGGTGGCACCCCGTCCGCCCTTTTCCCATCATTTTTTTGTGACAAAGAAGTGCGGGAGGGATTCGTCCCAATATTTTAACGGAGATACAAACTTGGCCGCCTACTTTCAACAAATCGACTTTCTAAGCCGCAAGATGTTGATATTCGGTGTGTTTATTAACTGCATTTCGTAGTGTAACACGCGATCGCTCTCTTTCTTTAATAATTAATCCGCAAAACTTTTTACTTGAAATTAAAAAACTATATCTCGCGATTGTGAGATAAACAAATGTAATTTGTTGCGCATCGCTTTTTGCAAGAAACACGCAGCACCGTGACTGGACGTGAAGATGCGGCATGCAATTCGTTTTGCGAGACAAAAACGAGAGCGAGTGAATATATTTATCACGGTAACTGTATTATCGTTAATTTAGTAGCCGCGCTGCCACTAATTGGACGCGCTCTACGTGTATCTCTCGGCGCTTTCTTCCAAGGACGAAGAAGCGAGAGGGATGAGATCCAGGATATGCGCCACATACCGGAGAAATGCATATACTGTGTGGCTCTACGCGAGAAAGATCTCTCCTTCTCTCGGATGTGTTACGCTCTATTAGCGAGCGGACACACGTGCTCACGTGATACTGCGGAATGCGCTTCTTCGGTCTTTTTGTTTTATTTGGGAGATAGAATCACGGGTTTTTTTTCTCCTCCTCTCCTCCGTTATCGTGAAAATCTCGCGTGAGAAAATTGATGACGACTAAATTCTCAACGATTACAATCTGTATAGTAATAATAATAATACTTATTTGTTATTTAAATAACAGAGTTTACGGGGATAAAACTGATTACAAAATAACACGTTTGAAAAGTAAGAAATGCTTATGACAATATTGCCCGTATAATAATAATCATCATTATCGCGATTTAATAATTTGTGAGGTGTTATAGCGCGAATTCGTCGAGCGAGATAATCGGGAACACTCGATGCGCGCGTATTCTCTTCAAGGTGAAGAAACGGTATGCGTGGTATGCGTGCACTCGCGTGCGTTCGACGATCGAGGAGGAACTCTTTCGCGACCGAGAGAGCGGGTGTTGCAGCATTTCACCACCGCATCCCGCTCGCACGCTGATTAAAGCTCCTGCACGCGCTAATCGTCTGAAATTAAATCGACTAGATTTTTAACAATTTCTGGAAAAATAAACTAAAATATGAGATTAAATCAAATTTATTATAAATGAAAAAAAAAAAATTATCTTTCGCACGTTAATTAACGTAAGTTTAGATTTGTTAATTAACGGTTAATAGATTTATATTAATTAACAGTTTTACGGCAAAATCCGCATCGAGTTACTTTCGTAAATTGGAACGGAGTTTAAATGTCTTGGAGGACGCGATCGACTTGAGTGAGAGTGTATCGTGCCCACCGGTGGTGGTGCGCCCATCCACGAATGCATTACGTATATCGACACTACATGTTACACGGGAAGGAAAGCTATGCACGCGTTTCGCGAACGGCACGTATCGTCTACGTGAGTGGTGGCATAAATGCGCGACCAGAAGGCATGGGATGCATGCATACGCAGAAGGACAATGCATAACACACGCTGTGCGACAGATGGAACGGTGACGAAAATTTGTGACAGATAAGATCAGTACGTTTACACATAAGCTTGAAAATGATGACAATAATAATTGATCTCGCGATTCTCCAACATCTCAATAAAAAAAAATAATCTGATTTTTTCTCTCCAATTTTTTGTAATTCGTATGATAAAGCAAGATAACAATCTTGAACCTTTCCTTTACATGGAATTTTAGAAAGTGCGCTTTTATGGAATTAAAGCGTTTTTGTTTGAGACCGATAAAAAGGCAGCGGACTGTAGGGAGACAAAGAAAAGACGTTGTGCAGACTGGCTGTGAACGTCTCGGATTTGACACCCTTATTCGAGTTTAGGCTGGCGATATTATTAGCCAACGCCGTGTGCTTCCGTCTCTTTATAGCGTATGGAGAAACAATACTGTCGCGAGAGATATATTGATGATAACGGTGAAATGCCAGCTTTCGCCGGTTTCGCTCGCAGAATCGACATAAATTACGAGTTCGTGCCTCGATAGCGCGTCGTCACATCTCGAGAATCGACGATTTTAATAAATCGATCAATTTCTCAACGCTATACGTACATCCCACGCCGTAGTTTTTCAGTAAAGATAATGTTCCGATTCGTGACTTTCAGCTAGTCAAAAAAAAAAAAAAAAAAAAGAATTTCTTAATATTTTTCAGAATAAAAATATAACTGTTAGAAAATCCTCATATTGTAACTTAGATATGTTTTTTTTTACGTGAGTTATTTTTGAGTTGCAAGAAGATACTAAATCTATACTAAGGTGTAAGCAAAAACTCCGAGACACTGTAATAAATATCTTAAAAAAACTTAAGACTAGACTTGTTCTGTTTGCAATAAGAAAGAACTTTTTGTTACAATGAGATGAATAAAATTTCGGCTGTGAAAACTACTAAGGACATTTTTAACGATCTATCGAAGAATGGCTTATTGTTATCCAATTGCTTTCAAAATTCTAAGATACGACTTTGAAAGCACATTGTTCCATTCAGTCACAGTCGGATTTCCCTTATTGTCCTATCAAATCGGTTTCTTTTTCTTACAATTTGGTGGAAAAACTTTTAGATGCAGGTAGAAAGGAATTTAAACGAACGATCCTGTTTCTTTCAGTGCGCTGTTATTATACTACTCTACTGTCTACTTATTATACATTGTACTTATTACACATTGTAATTTTATTCAACATTTATCATTAAAAAAAAAACTCATATTTTACTTTTAAAATTTTCTTTTATATATAAATCAGTGTGTGCGTTTGTCAGTTATAATTTTAAAAATTATTTTTACATGTAAACAAGCATTATTTTGCACGAGAGATATTCATTTGCCAAGAAAAAAAATGTTATTTCATCAAGTTTGAAAATTGCTTTGTGTTCGCAGTTTAGAGTTTTACAGATGTGATTGCATAACGACAATGCTGTAAACATCACGGTGCAAACGCTGACGGCAATGAGTGCAAAAATGCAGACACACGCAAAAATACACGTCATATATATTTTTATTCTAATTATTTTAATAATTCGCGTATTTTCAAAGAAAGAAAATTCTCGACAAACAAAACTCAAAAAGAAGAAAATGCATCTTCTTTTCGAGTTAGCGCGCGCGTTAAGATTGCATTAGTCCGCACGATCTAATTTTATTAGTACAACACAGAGAGCATGATAACTCAATTGATACGTCGGGAATATTTGGAGTTTTAAGAGACGTTTTGTGCGTTACATACTCACGCAAGGCCCGTGTTAGAGCTACCGATCAAAAAAATATTTTAAATTGTGTCTTTCGAACGATTGAAAAAAAATCTCTTTTCGTTGTCCGTGTGTTGTGAGTCATGCAACTATGTGTGCGCGTCATGAATCACGAGTCATCATGTGATAAAACGACACACTAGATAGTGCATTAATATGAAGCATTTATAGCGGAAATGTAGAAAATATCAGTTCACCTTACAAACAAAGAAAGATCATTTTACTTTTTTTCTCTTGGTTGGAGACCAGAGAAATTTAGTTTGCCGTCGTGGCTTTGTCAGCTGTTATATGGTTCACACAGAACCTAACCCTAACCAATTCTTTTGAAGTATGCACATTGGAACATAGAAATTTAAGTTATAGACACATATTTCGACACAGTCAGATGAGAAATTTGTATCCGGACAATGCCATTTCCGTCAAAGATATTGAAAACTACGTAAAAAAAAACAAGAAAGTTCGTTTTGAAAGATCTTTCATGAATGTTAAGAAAAAGCTTGTAAGACAATTTAACAAAGGATACTATAAGAAGATTGGTGATAATTGTAGTACGTCTTTTCAAAATTTCTCCTGAGAAAATTAATGACAAAATGTTGTGAAAAAATCTCATACATTTTATTTTTGAAAAAATCTTTTGTTCAAAAATAAAATGTATGAGATTTTTTCACAACATTTTGTCATTAATTTTCTTTGGGAAAAAAGTCACAAACTTCAAACAAATCAAGATATAAAAGTTTTCAAATACATAAACTTTGCGAAATTAAACTGTCACGTCGCATCGAGCAAATAATCTTTCGGGGAAATCTCACACTGTGTGTGTGTGTGTTGGCTACTTTCTTTTCCTCGAGAATGTTTTAGCGACACATTAGAAAGGCCGCGACGGCGCATCGGATGGACGGACGGCCTTGACACCGCCAACCGACGTCGTCATCGGGTACCGTTGCGCACCGCGTGCCGCTGGCCGGTAAACTTCGTGAATGGCAACCGTCAAGAAGGCGAAGCGACGAGGTCGCCGAAGTGTACGTCGATTCGCATTCGCGTGAATTCTTCACTGCTCAATTTACCCACAGTGAAAAGTAAAATTGCCTACATAATAAAACAAATTTGTTAATTAATTTCTGTGTGCATACATTATTTTTTAACACTGTTAACAAATTATTCAGAACATATGCACATGTGTCTGAAGATTTAGATTTTCTTATAGATCCATGGATTTTGTAAATTGATGGATTTCGCGATCTCTCCGTGACCCAGAAATTCAGAAAAGAAACGGTGGTATCAATATTGTGAAGATCGGAGATGCGTCTTCGACCTTCGCGTAAGATATCGTCCACGATGCGGAAAAGGGCGGAGGGCAGTGACGGTTGCGTCAGAACAGGAAGAGGGGGGAGGTTGCAGCGCGGAGGTGCAGCTAGGGCGGAGAGTAGGCGCAGCAAGGATGATATCGATTATCCGCGGTCTCTCGCAGCGGCCGGCGCGACGCCGAAAGGACGAATTCTCTTTCCCTCTCTTCGTTCTCTTCCCCCTCCACCCCGGAAATCTCTCGACGAGGCCGCTAATCTCGTTTTCACGCGCGCCTTCCGGTCTCGAAATAATCTACAGATGAAAGAACGCAACGGGGTATAATGTCGAGTAAAGTGGGAAAGACGATAATAACGTTAATGCGCGGCTTATCGATATCCACGGCGGACGACAGAACTTCCCTTTCTGGGAAACATGGAAAAGCTGCTGCGAAAATTTACTTCAGTTATATATACATACATACATATATATATATATATATATATAACTTTATATATATATATATATATAACTTCTGTTTGTTTATTTTTGTATCGATATTTTGTTCGATTCACGACGCAAGTTAGAACGACTGCTAAAGTGAAATACTAAAGTATACCAGAGTTGACACCTGATATATAACACCGGAGTACGGGAGAGATTTTGGTTTTCTTTTCATCTCGTAAACCCCTTACCGCAAAAAAAAGAAAAGAAAAAGAAAAAGAAAAAAGAAACCTCTGCGGTGCGCAACCGTGTTGCCTTGGTGTAACAACTAGAACGCATATTGTCACACAGCGCGATTTGGCTTTAACAAATATTCAAAAAGTTCTTACACACATTAATTTTCTTATTATCAAGATGATGTTGAAATTCGAGGACATGAGAGATATAATTATGACTATATAAATGTATTTACAAAATTATTGTGAAAGAAATATAAAAGATACAAAGATTTGTGCACGCAAGACATTAAAAAAATCTCATCTTTTACACAGCTGTTCATTTTACATATTTCGAACTCCGATTATAAAATCAAATTTTTTCGCGATGTTGTTTATCGTTTATTTCAACGCGATTTGAAAAGAAATTAATGACAGGAAGCGTTCGTAAAAAGATGCGTTTAGATCGGTGTAAAGTCTTTGATAACACATGTTATCACACTTTATTTTTAGCGTGTGACCATCATGATACGAATTGTTTTCAGCGCGATGATAAATAGAAGAAAAACTTGTATAATTGAAAATCAAAGAAATTATCGCGGTAAAAAAGATTTTCTTTTCTTAACGTGAATCTTTCTTATAGATATTTTGTGTTACATGATTGATTATCGTTTTCTATACGAACAACGCGATAAAATGCACAACAATGTTTTTACACAGGAAAATTCGGAAGATAACGTAATCGACAAGTAGTCGACATCGGGCTTGTCGTTAGGCGACTTTCGAGTCTAAAAGAATCCGTGTAAGCTCGCTTTCTCTTTCCCTCGCGCGTTTATTTGGAAGCGGCGATTGCGCTATCAGCACCGCCGATAAGGACACAAACAAAACGACACGGTTATCTGTCTCGAGCAAACGATAAGCAAGGAAAATACGGAATTTTAAGCCGTTGCGATATTACAGATCTTCTTCAACGTCATCAAAGTTTCAATTGATAGTAAAAATAAACGCTCTCTATATACAAAAGGAAAAAATTCTCAAAAAAAAAAATGTCTAGTACAACTATTTTCAAAAGAAAAAGAACTGTTTATACACCTGTTATATACCTGTTGTATACTTGTATTTACAAACACATCATTATGTATCCAGATATACATCGATTCAAATATTCTCTGAATTAACATTCTGCGATTCGCACAGCTATGAGATATACTCTGTTTACCACATTCATAAATACATATATTTCTCAAACATTAGAAATACTTTCGTGAAATTTCTTGATTGAGACACACCACAATGATCAGAATGGATTTAAGAAACATGCTTTATATTGTGCTGCTTTTAAATTTGCTCGCTTGCATATGCGTGCATCACAAGGTGTATGTCCGATACCTAGCGATGCGTTGCTCATTAACTACCGCGTATTAGCACGCCGCAAATTAACGCGCGATCCGAAGCCAATTACGAGCGAGCAAAGTGCGAAAGGATATAATTAAACCGGTAAGAGCGGAGAGAGGGAAGAGACAGAGGGAAGAGACAGAGAGAAAGAGAGACGTTTGTATGTTTTCTAGCCTTCTAGCGAAAGATTATTCCAAGTTACAAAAGTTGTCTCGCGATTAATCTTCTCCAAATGCAAGTCTAAAAGACGCAATAACTTAACTACTTGTATTGCATTATATATATATATATATATATATATATAAAATATTATTCAATTAATATTACTATCTATAATTTCTTTGGTATAAAACCGCGATGCGCACTGCACCGTATCATCAGTTTAAAACCTAAAATGTATAAATCACCCCTTGGTAATAAGAATTATTCAATTATCGCATTCCCGACAAAAACTACGCGGCACAAGAGAAATTAAAATCAGTAACGCTCGTCGCATGAGATGAACAGCTGTTTTGTGCGATGACTCTTCCCGGCAACGACCGCGACCAAGTAGTTTGAACTCGTTCATCGCGCGCGCGATAACCTTTCCCGATTGTGTATATTTTATATATATATATTAAGGAATAAACTGGTGTGTGTGTGTGTGTGTGTGTGTTCAATAAGAAAGGTAAATTGCTGAGAGAATTCGCGCGCTAATTTCGCGCGAAACTCTCTATATAACCAGTGTGTAATAAACATACAAATTACTCTTTAAGACATTTTCTCTGTACATGTATAAATTACTAGAAAAAATTGAGTAAAGAATCGCATTCCAGAATTTAAAAATTTTCGCACTCAGTGTTGTCACAGATCTGCTCTTTTCATAAAGTGAATAGAACCTACTAGACAATAACTTCAAGGTTTTTTTTTTTTTTGAGAAAAACTGACAATGTGAATCTCCCGTCGTGCAGGAATTCGACATTCTTACAGTTTTGGAATGTTTTTCACTATTCAGTCAGGGTAGTGAACTCGAATGGTCCATCGAATTTGAGAGAGAGAGAGAGAGAGAGAAAGAAAGAGAACGCCGTTGCAACTTGCAACTCGACTGTCTGCTACCGCGTTTCTACTCTCATCTAACACACAGACACACATGTGCCTTTCTAAAGACATCCTTTTTGGCTTCCCTGTCATATAGTCATCGGCATCGTTTTAGCTATGTAACATTCACATGGACTTATCTGCGCGCACCACACAAGTTAAAAAGATAAACACAAACTTACAATTTATCGAATACATCGATAAATCAGATAGCTCATCAGATTCTGCAAACGTTACTTGATAGTCGCAGAGATAGTGAAGGAGAAAAAAAAATGAAAAATATGCTGCTGAAAAGCGACTTGGAGACAGATTTGAATGTCTATCGTGGCGAGCGAGAGCGAGAGAGACAGACAGAGAAAGAGAGAGAGAGAGAGAGAGAAAGAGAGAAGAGCTAGACGAAGAGAGGAAACGCACACAGCGGAACGAGGCAACAGGAGGGCAGAAATACGGCAGGCAGACATGGTGAGATAGTTGAAAAGGGGACGAAGGTTGAACGAGAGAGACAGAAAGAAAGAGACGACTTGGGTGGGGCAGCAGCAGCCAGACAGACGCCCCGCGGCAAATTGTCAAACTACACCGGCGGTTTTACAACCCGCCGTGTAACTCAGTGTCGATCTTCACCTTTCCTCTCTCCCACCCTCTCTTGCGCAAATCACAAATTTTCCTTGCGTGAATACGCGTACAATTCTCAAGGCCGTGTATGCACGCGTGCCAGAGAAATGCCAATAAAGCACCCTCGCGGAAAGAGAGAAACAAAGACAGAGAAGACATGAATAGAGGAGGTTAGGTTAAAGTAGGTTATATACAGGGATTAGGGATTAGGTTAGGTTAAGTTAGGTGTCCTTTCAGCTGCAACGTATCACGCACTTGCACTCTAGATAAGACATAAGCATGTCGAAGAGCAGATAAAGAGAGAAACTCCAGGTAAAAAATCCTGAAAATTTATGCGTGCGATAAGACTGGGATAGGGTACACGAGATCTTGGAGATCTCGTTTTCTCGAAGAAAAAAAACGTCGATAAAAATATGTCAAGATGTAAAACGCAGATAGATGCGACATAAGTAACAAAAATATTCCTCTCTCTCTCTCTCTCTCTTCCTGCTCCGCGCAAAAAAAAAACTATTGAAGATACGGGAAGAGGCAAAAGACACACAACTCTCTCGTCATCGGCACGCCACGTTAGCATGCGCTCGCGCGCACGGCGAAGCTGCGCGAAGTAAGTGGCGAGTTGCACGCACACTGCGCACACGCCGTTGTCGTCGGTCAAGAGATATAGATGGACGGATGGATGGATAGAATACGTGTATGTCGCACAAATCGTGTACTCACCATCATTTTGTTATAATTGAGCTTCCTAGCGGCCACGTTTTCCATTCTCACGGACATGCTCGCGGACTTGGGGTGTCCGTCGCGTCGTCCGTCGAGATGAGGACGATACGGTTGCGGCGTCGCGACGAAATAACAAAATAACAATACGCCGGCGCGACGTTGCGCAGGCTAAAAACCACCGTCGTCGGTCGTCGTCGTCGTCGTCGTCGTCGCCGCCGGTCGCTTTCGCGCCGCCGCTCCGGTTCCTTCACCTCCTCTGCCTCCTACTTCCTCCCGCCGCCTCCGTCGTCTTCCTTCGCTCGCTTCGTCGGTGGCTCCTCGCCGTATCCCTCGTGCGTTCTCGTCTGCTGTCCGGCTGATGATGAACGACGTTGTTCGTCGCCGTCGCACTGCACCACCGCGTACGAGAAAGAGACGAATTCTCTCGATCACCGGCTCGCACTTGGTCGGTCAACTGAACAGAGAAAAATCACACACTTGTATAAGCGCGCTCGCTCATAACAGCAGCACGCCGCGCACTGATCCACTATGGAAAAAAAAAAAAAACAGAAAAAAAACTACGAACACGTCTCACAATTCATCCTATCGCCCGACAGGGAAGTAGAACAAACTCAACTCGTAGCGAGGAAAGGAATACAAGAGGAATGTAGAAAACATGCGCGTGTGGCTGACCGAGACTATAAGAACCGGGCGAGACGCTTATGCCTCGGCGTGCAAGTACCGACGAGGGATGGCCCAATGGCGGCGTAGGAGGGGCTTGGGGAGGGTAGGGACTGGTACTGTATCTATGGTTTTAACGCACCATCGGACCAGCCGTTGACGTCGTTAAACGAAATCCGACGACAAATCACTTTGCGTTGTCGGATTGAGTGGGACACAATAGGGAAAGAGAAACAGGGAATAGCCAGGAGAAAGAGTGAACTTGTGCGAACGGTTAGATACGAAGAGGAATGCGAGAGAGGGGAGGAATAGAAAGAGAAAGAGAGAGAGAGAGAGAACGCGTACGTTAGCGATTCTGCACGGAGGAAGAAGCGAGATGGATCAGCGAGGAAGAGGGGGAAGAGGGGAGGCAGGGCGATAGGAAAGACAGAAAGCTAGAAAAGAAAGGGTGTGAGAGAGAGAGAGAGAAAGAGACACACACACAGAGGCCGCTGCCGAGCCGATGCCGAGCGACGGATGTCAAGAGGGTGTGTCGTGGATCGAGCGCACTTTTCACCACTTACTATTCCAAACTATAATCTGGTCGCTATTTAACTACAAGACAGCACACAACCGGCAGCCGGTTGTGCTCTCCTCCACCACCACTCCGTTGCCGCTTTTGCGCACCTTTTCCTCGTCGTAGTAGTCGTCGTCGCAGTTAACCTTCTTCGTTTAACTTCCGTACAAGTATCAAACGCACTCACGCACCGCACACACTCGACGAATGTCTCAAAGAGAGAAAAAATAAAAAAATGAGGAGAGAGAGCGCGCAACGCTGCGCTGCGCTGTGCGCCGCGCCGCGAAACGGAGAGACTAACGGCGCCCCGACCGCCGTAGACTGCACCGTGTAAAGAAACGGAGAGGAGTCGTCGCGCCACCGCTTATCGGCCGTTCCTCGTTTACAAACGCGTTGCCGTTCGTTGCAACTTGCTTGCTCGGTCGCCACTGTCGCCCGAGCGATTGGGAGGCGGATGGCGCACGCTGTGCCGAGAAGCTTTCTCGAGCGATCGCGGCGACAAGGTTTTCGCCAACTTTAATTCCTATCCTATTGCTCGGATGCCGAACACGGACAAGGAGAGAAAAATTCAGCCGATATTCTGCCACTTGCTTTTTACGTTTTTTTTTTGTTTGTGTCGTTCTCGGCTCTTGTTACATTTAACAACTACCGCCACTCGTCTTAGTGATTGCCTTCGCAAAACGACCGCTTGTGCGAATTTATATCCTCTTGTTCCTTTTCTTCGTTATCTTCTTTCTCCGCTGTCGCTCTGCGCGTGTAATCTCGATATCCTCTCTCTCTCTCTCTCTTCTTCTCGCGTATCTTAACTATCGTCTACTGTAGTAGGTAATACGAACGAATTCTCTGCTCGTCAACGGTCTCGCACGAATTGCACCGCATTCGTTCTCGCGGAACACACTACTCAAAAATTTTTGTTTTTCGGTTTACGGCGCGTAGTTTTAATACAAAAATAGAACTTGCGTATGGAGCGTGTAGTACGTGTGTGTCTCTCTCTCCCTCGTGTTTCCCTTAAAATTAATGTACAATTGGTTAATTGTTACTATAGGAAACATTTAGTGTGTGTGTTGTCTTGTTGGTAGAGACTAAGCTACTGCCCGGCAAGGTGCGCCCATCTTGCCCAAAACTGACGGGAATCGCCGACGGACGGCGCTGCTCGCGGCCGCCATTATTCGCTGGGGCTCCGGCGGCCGCGTCTGTCTGCGTTGCCGCCACTCAACACACACGCAGCGTCGAGTCACGCTTTGGTCGAACACGCGGATGCAAAGCGAGAGGTGACGAGGGTGAGCGACGCGATCGCAACAAAGACGCACGATTGCCGTAACACGAAGAGGCGAAGTGTTCCAGTCGATGACGTAGCGTTACCGGCGAATTTCAGCGCCCAGCAGTTGGCGGACATGCGAGCCGCGCGGAGCGCCACGGTGGTTGCGAGTAGAGGTTGGTGGAGCGAGGGGTTAGGGAAAGAGAAACGTCGAGCGAGAGACGGGAGGAAGAGAAGGGAGAAGGACGTTCATTACGCTCGCTCTTGGAGTCCTGCCGTGCCGAACTTGGCCGAACTAGCTGAAAACAGATCGCCACGGCTCATCTGCGCTTTTTGAGAGAGAGAGAGAGAGAGAGAGAGAGAGGGATAAAAGGCGCGATGCGCAATAATGTTCTCTAATTGCTGTTTGTCACAAGGATGAGGAAAAAATAAAATGTAGGAAGATAAAAAGAGAGACGAAGGGATGAGAAACGGTTAAAAGGTAACAATTATATATATAATTTGTGACAAAAATAATAATGTAAGAATATAATTCAAGAATAACCAGATCGTTAACGCAAATCCAATGATAATAAAGATTGGAATTATTGAAGCTTAATAAAAATGTAAGAAAACCTGGGCGAACAAGAAAATGTGTGCTGAAAAAAAAGATGATAATGTGTACACATCTCATCTTTGTTCATCCATTTATCATATCGCGCAAGGATCACCATGTCATTCCGTGTTATTCAGTGTGTTGTTCAAAGAGCACACACATACGCGCACACGAGTAGATCTGTTTACATATAAATCAATAACATTCAATAAAACCAAACGTTCGTAAACTCACACAAAAATTATGTTGCGACAATTCGAGTTCTCTATCTCGAAAGGAGAGAATTGCACGGTTTCTTTGACAAAAGAAACTGTGCAATTCTCTGTTTTACATATCAGTAATAAAAGTTTTTATTTATTTATTTTTTTTAGTTTTTCTTATTTTAAAAAATGCTTTTCTCACATATTTTTGCAATTTATAGTTATCTAGCAATAAGACAAACGACGGTAATCAAAGAAAAGCAGCGGGTAGAGACGAAGAGAGCGAGAGGAAGAAGCGGCTCTCTCGGGCGCTCTCTTTTCGCAGGCCGAAGGATCGATTGTTCCGGTCCTTTCGTCCCTGCAGGGGTGCTCATGGAGAAACTTCGCACCTGGCTAGCGTACATTTGTATTTCAAGCCAAACGAAAAGGAAATAAAAAAAAAATATCATCTTTGCAATAAAACATTAATTTGTAAGTATACATCAATTAACATTAAACGAATTAATTCGAAAATCTTAATAAACATGTATTTAAAAAATAAAATATATATAAATTAAAGAGAGAAATAAAAATGTGTAACTTTCTCAAGTAGTAGTGTCTCTTACTACAGTGCAAGGTAATAATAATTACTAATTTATATTCCAATTCTCTGCGTTATTCGCAATGATCAAGCAATGATGGAGGAAAGAGGAAGTGATTTTTTTCATTTTGTTCTCATATGCGCGCCTCTTCTCGCTATCTCTCTTTACCCTTTTCCCTACTCTTTTCTATCTTTCTCTTTTTCTACATCTGTCGCTTTTCTCTTTACGCACGAAGTTCCTTCGCACCTTTGGTTCCTTCACAAAGCGGGAACGTATTTATCGATCGATCGCAAGACGACCTCGCTCATGTCTCCTACTCCTCCTGGAGGTCAGGAGTCGGCTGGCTAGATTTTCCTTTCTTCCTTCTTCCTCTCCATTCTCCCCGCGTGAATTCCTCTCTTTTTCCTCGCGACACGACTTACTACGGACAGCATCCCTCCGACGCCGCGACACCCCTCACGCTCTCGCTCACGCGGTCGTCGACTCGCACACGCGTCTCATTGACGAGCCTCCGACGTGCGCGCGCGAGCGAAGCGACGCGCGGCGTCTCATGTAGCGTAGGGAACGACATCGTTATCTTCACCGCGCGATTGACCGTGCAATTGATCCCGATTTAATAGCATTTCATCGACTGGCACGAATGAGAAAGTTTTATCCTCGAGAGGAAAGGAAAAGAGAAATTTATTTCTTTGATCTTAGCGCTTTCTTTTTCTCTCTTTCCAAATTTTTTCTATCAATTTGAGAAATTACGATAAATTTAACTTCTTAGAGAAATAATGAAATATATTCTGTCAAGAAATTATACTCTTGCTCTGACACATAGTCTCATAAAATTGAAATTTCAGAAGCGCGATAATATTGCACGTATATGAATACAATGCACTATGATATGTAAAACCTATTCTCTCATAGTTCATTCTCTTTACAGAGACACGATCATTTTGTCGCGTCGCAAAAATATCTACCAATATTGGCACTTGTACAAGCGTTGCGTATTTTGCGTCGCTCGCCGAAGCCTTGAGCACGAAAAACACGTCTTGCAAGAATAAATAAGGAATATGCTTAAGAATGAAATACAACTGATGATGAAGCGAGACTCTAAGGATGAACCAACAGATATAAGATTACGTTTTCTAACTACATATAATTTTTTTTTTTTTTTTTTTTATTTTACTTTTCAACACTCAAGCGTAAAAGATCATCAGTTTAATATAAGTGAAAATTGTTTTTTCAATTGTTATTTCATTAATTTAAAAATGAGAATCAGCAAAGCTCTCGATTTAATAGTATAAAGAAAGTTCTGCTTCTTGGATGTTACAAAATAACAAGACAGATATTGGAGACTTTTTTAATCGGTGAGTTTTATCTTTCGCGCGGCGCAAAACCAATCATCGCGCGACACTCTGTATGTCGCACCAGACGGTCCCGCCTCCCGGAATCGCGACTCTGTTAAGCGATGCATAATTGTCACAACGCGGCTGTTCGGCCATACGCGGACGCCTCGTCGCAGTCGAGGACGTCCGGCGACGTTGTCTTATTGTTAGTCATCGGAACCCCGTGCGTCTCCCGTCGCTTACCTGGATTCGCGCGAGAGTTCTTCGCCGCCGAGAGACGCGTAAGAAAGCAGGCCAGTCGGTTTTGACCGATGTCTTTTCTCGTGTGCCTGTCGCTCTCTTGTTCTCGCTGTCTCGCAATCACAAGCCGCACACAGAGTCCACACGCCACGGACAAGGTCAAGGCCGTTAGCCTTCATTCCTTGGCATCCTCTTCCGCGAACCTCCTCCACAAGTAGTACAGCCTCTCTCTCTCTCTCTCTCCCTTTTTTTTTCTCGCTCTTTTTTTTCATACTTTAGATCGACTGTTATTTATATTTGTTAATATGCAAACTTCTCATGTGCGTGTGTTCTCGTCTATGATGACGTTATCTAAAATTTATGTTAAATAATTTTGAAGCAAATATATTATACATATAACTGGTTAAGTACCGAAAATATTTTTAAAAAGCGTTTCAGAAACTGAAACCGTGTCCACATTTAGAGAACATGTGAAACTGAGCGAATCTGTCGTGTAGAACGAACAATCTCGCCGACATGATCGGCTCGAGAGCAAGCAGCACTCGGACATTCCGTTGCTGCACAGCTCGTGCGAACAGGTTTCCGAGCGATTGCAAAAAAGCGACGAAAAAAGAAAGGAGGAAAGACGGAGCGAAGAAAAAGGAAAGCACCACGCGCGCGTTGCGCGGAACAGCCAGCTTAAACAGAGTCATTCACGGCGGATCCTTTGATGTAAATAACGAAATCGAGAGATTACAACGGGATATTGTTATACTTTTTGCTATCTGATCTCGAAATCTGTCAATTTTGTTCAATTTTTTTGATACGAGAAAAATGGATCTTTTTTATGAATTTCTATATTTTTATTTATAAAAATATAAAAATTATATACCTTTATGTCATATATTAATAATATTCTTTATTATGATTACAATTGCGCGACTGTTATTAGCGGTTTTCAATTTTATTGATTTATGCCGCGCTTATATATGTTCGACCTCCTCTAATTATGAATCTTCGTCAATAGATAGACGAAAATTTTGGATGTCTAATCGCCTTTGGTAAATCCCACAGGTCGCGTCGAAATTCCCAGGGGACGAACAGTCGGGTCAACCGGAAGTCAAGGCCACGCGGTCAATCGCCCCGTGATCCGTCGCCGTTATAAATAGATACGGAATATCCCGGTGTATATCTACGTATATATCTGCTGTTCGCACGTCACGTGCCGCAAAATTTGAATATGTATCTCTCGCGAGTACTTTTAAATGCTATTTATTTATCATCTCTCTTTAACGGTATACATTTGTTCTTAAAAAAAAAAAAAAAAAAAGAAATGCTGTTAAAATCACTTCTAGGCGTTTTAGATTAGATTCTCTTTTCAGATAGTATTATTAATCAATTAATTACAAAGCAAGGTGTGTAACACCTTGCCTATTCTCACAATAACAACTTTTCATATATCTGTAGGATATATATATATATATATATATATATCGTTTGTGCACACACACACACACACACTGATTGGCAACTCTCTCTCTCGCGATTCGAAAATGCCGCGAAAATGTTTCCATTAGCGTAATTAATCAGGGGAAGCCGCGTGGCCGCATTTCGTGTTTGTTTTTCAGGAATCACCTCAGGCCAACCCTTTCAATTTCGCTTACCCTTTCTTCCACCTCGACAAAGCTCGGGCGCAGGATTTACCTGGTAATTTGCATACCATTAAAGCGACCGCATCGGCCTACCGCATGACGTTAACGTTTGACGTCGCATCGACGATTCAATCATCTTAATTATCTGCGACAACGCATTGTTTTTCGTGACGCTATTCCATGGAATGCGACACAATTTGTTGTAACGAGAGAAAGTGTGATGTTGTCGGTGTAATGAAAACATTTCTTTATTTATCTGTTTTTTCTTAAATCTAAAGTTTACATTATTTGTTTTATTATAAAAAATAAAGACGCTAGATAAATAGAAACTCAAAAGCAATTTAAAAGCGCCACTTTTTATATGAGTATCAATATGCAAAATTGATAGATAATTTTTTCGAAACTTTGTTTAATTTCTTCTTTTAATGATTTTTCACGTCTATCCGTTGTTTTTTTCTGTTTATATTTATTTGCTCTGTTATATGTATTTACTGATATGTTTTTACTAGGCTAGAGAAACGGAGAGACAGGAAGAGAGAGAGAGACACATGCGCGCCATTTCGGACGCGCGTTTTTGTCTTCTGGCGAAAGTGGTGGTCGATATCCGCGTCCGGTATTTCGAGGCGCCTCTCACCCTCGTTGCAGGCACCACGGTGGAACCCCCAAAGATCGTTCGGGCAATGACCCCGAGATTATATATTCCGCCGGTGTACGAGGTAGTGCTGCAAGAGGGGTTTATATGCCCTCCGAATTCGCTCGCGGAATCAGCACGCAGAATCAACCCCGATGTAACGTAGTATGTGAAAAAACTTTTCTTTCTTTTATTATATTTATTTTTTTATCGAATAATAGATTTAAAAAATCGTCGTTTACAAGGCAAAAGAGCAACTTATCTATCTTTACATGTATACAATTAATTTCTAAAAAAATGTCTATAAAGTTTCATAATAAGAAGCATAATGAGAAAAGAAAATTATTTCATTTAAGTTTGTAAAATTTAATATATTATCAATGCAAGTTTTTTAATTTCTTCAGAATTGGCTTTGTTGCTCTTTTACTAAAGTTTTTTCTCAGTGTTTCTTCGGGACAATTGTCTTTGCATCACTTTCTTGTTTATTTTTTTAATTTATATAAATCATTATCTTTATCACATAATTAATTATTTTCTCCTATCATCGAATATCGTATTAATTATTCTAAGTCTTTTCCTTATGCGCTTATCCCAGAGTAGTTCCTTAGCGTTTTTCTGCATATTTTGATTGACAAAGTCAAAAGTGTTCGAACTCTTTGATTTACTTTTAATTTTTCGTGATTAAAAAATACATCGCGCACCCAAAGAGATTATTACATACTCATTGCAGATGATGTATTATCCGTGTCTCGCGCGGAAAGGTTCTCTCGTTCGCAGTAGACCGAAGGGAGAGCAGTACGCAAAGGGACGAAAGGACGAGAGGAGAGAGCGGAGAGGAGAAAAGCCAGAGAGGCAAAGAGAGACAGAGAGAGAGAAAGAGAGGACTCCGCGCACTTCGTCGGGGTGGTTGCCCTCGTCTGCGCTTTGTGGGAAATAGCCGCTCAATAACGCGTAGGTCCTCCTCGTCCGCCCCTGCTCACCCTCTCTCGGCGAGGCAAGGGCCGATGCCCCAAAAGACAGACGTCGAACTACCGTTGCCCTATCCGTCTCGACATCCCTTGGAAAAGGTTAAACCTTGTCCTTCCTCCTCGTCTTTTCGCTTCTACTCTAAGAAATTCTATAAGCAGAAACAAGCACCGCATAATCAGTCGCGTTTGCAAGTAGTTGCAAGAGTTGTCGCGACTGAACACGTGTATACAACGAGAGAAATTAAGATTTTAGTAAATCATTTTACTGAAATTACAAAAAACTTGTTGCAATTAGACTAAAACCAAAGAACTATAGATAGAGTAAACGTTCGATCAATCAAAGGGAGGAATAATTATTCTCGAATTACTAATCGTGTTTGTGCAACTAGTTGCTAAAAATATATACATATATATTCAGATATTTTCGTAAAACAGTCTAAATCTTCCACGTAAGGCGTGAGTTTCGTGATTTTGCAACTAAAGCGCGAGAGATCATCTCGCGTCAATTTCCAGCGAGAAAAGAAAAAGGGATGAGAATGCAGGCTTTCCTTTATGCATTTTTTTTTTTATCTCGCGAGTTCGCTGACTGAGATCGATAGGTGCTAACCCATCGCGCGCGAAAATACGGTAGGAAGGAGAGAGAGGGTGGCGGGAAACAGATCACGGTGTGTATCGATCTCGCCCCTAGGGACTCGCGGCAGGATTAGGACGTCACGGTAGCCACCCACGACGAGGCGGCGAGCGCAGGAGCGGCGCGAGGACCTCGTGGTCCTTGGCAACCGGTTGCCAGGAATCGTTTATGTGCACCTCTCTTTCTCCTCGCGCGTCTCGTCATCTTCTCGTTTCATTCTACTTCGTCACCGAAGGACGACACGTCGATAACGTAAAAGCATTCTTGCGAACGAAACAGACGATCGTCGCTGTGTTCTTGCGCGAAAAAGCAAACAAATCGTAAAAAAAAAGACAAAATTTCGTGAATTATTAATCGTTTTTTTCTCTTTATTCTTTCGATTAAAAAACCAATGAATTTTTTTAAGGAGTTTTTTTAAGAGTTTATATTTTTTATATGTAAAGAACAATTTTTCTGGTAATGCAATTGGAGTGTTCCCCAAAAATATAGTCAGCGAACGACTGTATTTAGAAATGTGATGGATATTGGCTTGTATCTGTTGTTTCAGAAATGAGAGTATTTTACATAATTTCTAGTTAACAACTTTAAGAAAATATATTTGCTCTATTAGATTTCTTGTTTTGTTTTTTAATATACTTAAACAGCCCGAAGTATACTAGAAAGACAACTTATTTAATAATATAGACATTTAATAATATAAACATATATTTCATATTGATTTCAGGTATGTACGTGAAAGATAATTTATTTCTCGGCGATGTCGTAAAACCGCATAAATTCCATAACTTAAAATTCAAAACTATATACGCGGAAGTGCGGAAGAATAGTGAAAGACAGGTCCGAGTGAAATGAGCGGTGAGATTCGCTCCTGCGACATCAACCATCCAATGACGCAACTTGTGCCAACCCCTCGCGGCCTCCAACCCCGCACCATTCGCGTGGTACACCCATCCCGTTTCCGCATACCACGCGCATACCCTCAACCTAACCTAACCCTATATCACTTTCTTAGGTCGTTGATCCTGCGACCGTGCGAGCGATCGAACGCGTATTTTTATAAATTTTTATGTATAAACGGTTTTCGCAAAAGACATGATAAATCAATCTAATTCTCTTATTTGGAATTACAATTTCTGTATCTTACTCTCAAAATACGTCTATTTGTTTTCCGCAGATGATTAGCATTTTAAGAATTAAATATTAAAGAAAAAAATGCAAGATAATGCTCAAAATCCAAGATACGCAAAATCAATAATGTAATAATTATTTGTTCTAGTTTGTGCGCGTTTTTTCTTGGTTTTTCTTTTGTGTATGAAGTACTTAGCATTTTTAACTGTACTTAACATTTTTAAGAAGTACTTAACATTTTTAACTCGCATTCTCTTATTATCATATATATTTATCGTATAAATATGTATATTTATTCTTCTTTCATCTTTTCCTTTTATCTCTTTGTAAACGTGATTTCTTTACATTTGTGATACTACTGTATTTTTCAGACAATAGAAACTGCTATTCTAATGCTTTAAAATCCTACTCTTTTCTTAAACAAACGTGTAACTTTGGACTTGAAAACAGCGAAGTTACATTTCTGACTCTGACGAAAATACGGCAGTTTCAACTTTCAACGCTACAACGTGCACCACAGATAGCACCACTTCGTCGACATGTTTTTGAACATGGCCGAGACGTCGAGCAGCGATAATCAAAAGAGACCGCAATTCGGAACGCGAAACTTACCTCTTGACGGAAACATCTTCGAGCATAATGCATGGTATGTCGCGTTTTTGCATGCAATTGCACGTGTTCTATTCAATTTGACATTGGATTAAATACACATATTTGGTGTGTCCTCGCATAACCTATGGAATAAAAAAATGACATTTGGTTTTTTAAAAAGGGACAACGTCACATGGGATGAGGAACAAGAGAGATTGGCTCAACAAAAGGTGAATGAAAATTCCGTTGTGACAGTATCGTCTGAGGAACTGTTAAAATATGAAACTGAAGCAAATAAATATTGGGACAAGTTTTATGGAATACATAATGATAAGTATGTAAAGCCTCTCTCTCTTTTCTCTATGATTGTATATTAAATAATTTATATTTAAATAATAAAACGTTTGAGTAAATATATACAAAATCTATTTCAGGTTTTTTAAAGACAGACATTGGTTACTAATCGAATTTCCAGAGTTAGCATCTAATACAGTAAAACAAGACACAGAAAAACCTATGAGAGCTGTACTTACCGAACAAGATAGGATTCTTGGAGACAAACACATTAAAATTCTTGATCTACCATGCAAAGATGGTTGCAGAATATTCGAAATAGGCTGTGGTGTAGGAAACACTGTGTTTCCTATACTTATGTACAATACAGATCCAAAGTTGTTTGTATATTGTTGTGATTTTTCTGCAAAAGCCATTGATATATTGCAACAAAGTCCTGCTTATAATGTAAATAGGTAAAATATCTCTAAAGTTGTGTTAAATAATTTTATAAAACGTACAAATAGTTTTTTGTGCGAATCGTTTTGAAATGTTCTATGTATAAGTTATGATTATTTCAGATGTAAAGCTTTCGTTCTGGATATAACTCAAGAAACTTGGACGACTCCTTTTGAGCCAGAAAGTTTAGACATTGTTGTTCTTATATTTGTATTGTCTGCTATTCATCCTGATAAGTATGTTGTTATCTTTTAACTGCTATTAATTAGAAATTAGAATTTCTGAATGTCTTATCTATTATATATTTTTCACATATTCGATTTCATTATTTGTATTCTTTCATTGTTTTGATATATTAATAGCTATAAAATATTTCACTGTAGAAACATATTACTTTTATATTGTGTTTTTTTTATACAGAATGCAAAACGTTGTGCAGCAAATACACAAGTATCTTAAGCCAAAAGGAATAGTTTTGTTTCGTGATTATGGTAGATACGATCAAGCCCAGTTAAGATTTAAAAAAGGCAGATGTCTTGGTGAAAATTTTTATGCACGTGGAGATGGCACCAGAGTATATTTCTTCTTGCAAGGTAATATTCCAAACTTTCTGTTGATAACTTTCTATATAATAATAGAACATTATTGTATTAAATTATCTATTATTTTAGAGGAAGTTAGAAAATTATTTGTTTCTAACGGTTTCATCGAAGAACAGAACTTTGTTGACAGAAGACTGCAAGTTAATAGAGGCAAACAATTGAAAATGTACAGAATATGGGTGCAAGCAAAATATCGAAAGATATCGTAAATAGCAAAACTGTATTATTTAAAGTATTATTATCTGGAAAAAAAATTTATATTGGAGAAAACCAAAAAACGTTAAAATAAAAAAGATATTCTTTATACATACATTGATTTTCTCTGTGTTTACGTGTGTGCATTCAATTTATATTAAAACTTGAAATTTACTTATTTAAATATAAAAATATTTATAGGTATTTATTTTTGATATATATTATTTTGCAAATTACAAATTGCATACATGCCTGCGTTTGATGTGACATTTTATTGGTAGCCAACAGTGCAGCAGATGCACTGCCATCTAGAGGTAAGTGAGGAAAAAAGAAGCAGGACAGTTGATGTAGATTATTTGTATGGATAGTTCTCTCCAACCTTTAAGTAGCAAAACAAACATTACCGATCTTTTGATATAAAATACACAGTGCGATCATTATTATTTAAACACGATTATATCGATCGTATTATATGTATAATACAGCTATTATATACTGTTATTATATATACAGTTGAAATACTTATCTATCAAGATGGACGATTACAGCGTAGAATTGGATCCGGAAACCGGTCTTTATTGCACGTTGCACTTATTCACCGATGTCACAAATATCTCCGAAGTAAGCAAAGAAGTTATCACCGGTAAGCTTCGTTGCTGTGTGGTGAAAGCTTCGCTCGTGGCCGACGCTTTTCAAGCGGTAATAGCCGCGAACAAAGCTGTTCTCAATGCCAAGCAAAGTCGATTGGTTACCAAAACTATGTACACTGAAGTTTTATTTTGCCTGTCCATGTCCAAGAACATTTCACGTTCTTTGACAGAGTTCGGTATCAGTGAAAATGACAAAAATATTCTGGTGATACTGATACACAAGCAAGGCGAAGAACAAGCTATGTTAAAAGAACTTTTGAAGTGCATCAAGGGGGAGCAAATAGCCATTTCAAGGATACAAGAGTTTACAGATACAAATCTTGTAAAGAAAATTTACAAGATAGATGAAGACGAATTGCGCATTTCTAATCTCACCGATGCCGTTGTATCAAGAATTAGTTGCAAAGAAATTATGATATCAAAGTAAAGATTGAAGAGGACAGAAAAAGACAGCAAAATAAATCTAAATGTCAATTATCATTAATAATATAACAGAAACTTTATTTGACAAAAATATATGTGTGGGTTTAAATAATTGTTGAATGTATAAATATTTTAATGAAGCAGTTTGCATACTTTCATACTTATTTAATTATAATTACTATAATTTCTTGAAGTATTATTTTATAATTTTGCTTCAGTAAACTTGCCAGTACACTAACATATCCCAACTAAGAAATAATAGATCAGATATCTTGTGAAAGAAACAATATACATCTATACAGTGTATATGATCAATGTATGTCAAATATCAATTACCTAGTGTTGAATTGTTGACACAAATTTCTAAAATCATATTGAAAAAAGCATTGATAAAACTTTCATTAAATTCTGATGATTCTGTTATCAAAACATGTCATTCATCATTTCTTCATCATATTCTTCCATATCATCTCTGCAAATAAAAATCCAGAGTAAATATTTCCAATTCTAAATTGTTCATATTAACTCGAATGTCACAAGAGATCTTGCTAGGATTATTTGTCTACCATCTAATTTAATTTTACAAACAGTGAACAAAAAAAACAGATATGAATAGAAGACAGTTAGGGAAGAGGAGGAGAACATGTGTTAATGGGAGATGTACTTCTGTTTTCTTTTGTTTTTATTCACTCATAAATAAGGCCAAAGATGCGTAGAAAATAATCGTTATATCCGCGAGGATATAATACACATCAAAATCCTGCGCGGAAGCCAAGAGTAGTAAACTTTAAATACAGCACCCCTTAAACACACACAGAATTTGTCAGTAATGCTTTCGAGACAGTTTATTACGAATACCTCGGCAAATTGCACATCTCGCAAAACGCTAAGTCCGCGGCATTGAGAAAAGTGCAATAGGGACAAGTCCAGAGAGCTCGACCGGGTGTTGGATTCGCGATCGGTTCAGTACCAACGCCTATTCCGCCACTAGCCTCCGCAGCCACAGAGGACGACGTTCTTGAGCCACTGGGAAAGGATGCTGTTTGCGAAGACTGCGACGACGTAGTGACAGATATGAGCTGATCTACCGTCGCCCAATGCTCTGATTGTGACCATTCCAGCGCTTTTTGCTTATCTTTAGTGCGAATAGCTTCGAACAATGGCGCCATATGATCCTGCACAATAAAAAATAATATATCAATTGTAAATATTGATAATTTATCATTGGTTGATCAATTTTTAGCTGGATTTTAGTTGCATTTTTTAGAGTCAATCTAAACTTATTATTTCGAATTAAATTTCATCTCTTTTTATTGAATATTTAATCACCTTCATTGGATACATATCCATGGTAGCAATGAAGAGAAGCAAATGAAAGTCGGAAGTTGCCTCAAGAAATTGATCCTTACTGAATTGTTGCATGTAAGTGCATAATGAATTGAATTCCTGGACTTGTCCATCAATTTGTCTAAAAAATGAAAAGAGCTATATATTGATGTGTGTACATTATATAATTATAATAGAATTAATATATACATATTCATACGTGCTTATAATTTTATATATTTATTTGACAGTAATACCTGTTCTCAACTGGAAATGGAGTAATGTTGTCATCGGTGAAAAAAGTAAACTGAGGAGTAAGCGGTGTGGATGCGGGCACATCCACTAGTAGATATTCTACCGGCAAAGGTCTCGCTAATCTTGTGACTTCGTTTCCATAAGTGTCTTTTTCCTAAGAAAACAAAAAAATATTTCAACATTGTATAAATATTTGTCTATCTCATTTAAACGCGGCTTCAGTGCCGCGACCCGTTCAAACGAAGAGTCATCGAAAACAAGTCCCGACACTGAACGCGATTAAAGGCGAGTTTTTATGTTGACCCACACGATGCGACGCGATTGGCGCACTGTGTAACGAGCGCGCGAATGAACGTCATTTTGTGCCGCGGAACGGAAGGGTCGACGATGACGGACAACAACAATGGCGAAAAAAAGGGGGAGACTATTTTAGCGGGTTATTCGCTGAACGAGAGAAGTATACGAGCATAGAGAGGGAAACGAACAGAGCCGGAAAGAGCCGAACCAAAGCGCGCGGGGTGTGAGGCGAAGGGGAGGAGAAGGAAGGAGAGCGACGAAGCGCGTAAAGCGTAAGCGACTAGCGCGCGCCGCGGTGTGTGTCGGTCGGTCGGTCGGTCGGTCGTCGCCGCCATGCTAGTGGTTAGTTTAGTGAACCAAATATCATGATGTGGCAAAACGTTCGCACGAGCTGAGGTGCCGTAGCCACACCGCGCGCGTTAACCGGCAACGCCGTCGTAATGTTATTCACAGCAGCACACTCACGACGTTCGATAAACACGTATAAACACGCAACGCGGAAAGTACAAAAAGTATATATGTACATACGACATATGTAGTGAGAGAGAGCGAGCGAGAGCGAGAGAGGGAAAATACGCATACATATATTATACACGCAGTAGAGAAAAAACTTATAGAAACACTTTAGCCTGAAACTTCTGAGAGGACCACAGCGGCGGCGACGAGGACGACGACGACAACGCAACGATAACGACGGTGACAAGGCAACGGTGTTGGTATCGGTGATAGTTGTGTGGTGCTCGAAGTAGTAGTGGTGGTTGTTGTTCGGTGCGAGCAAAACGGCGCGCTGTACGACGTCAGACCCGATGTAAATCAAAGAGCTGCCGAATCGGCACGGCTTTAGGCGTAACATCGCGCCAGTGAGCATTGCCGCGGTACGAGCCGCGAGTGACGAGTGCCAACGACGAGATCAGTCTTCATAGCGCGGCAAGAAGACGGTTACAGAACACGGTACGGAAGCATTTGCAGAATCTTACGGTCCGCGAAGAAGCGAAAAGACGCGAGGGGAGAGAGAAACGGAGAGTGAGAGTAGGGAGTGGAAGAGAATCTGAGAGAGAGAGAGAGAGAGAGGAAGAGAGAGAGAGGAAGAGAGAGAATGTGTTTGCTTCATTTATGTGGATTTTTTTTGCTTCTGTATGTGTGTGTTTGTATATATGTAAAGCGTCTGTACGTATGTGCGAAGAAGAGACCAAGATCGACGAGTACAAATGAAAAAGAAGACATGCTGGAGCATACGTGAAAAAGGGAGAGAGAATCGCAATGCGCGCACGCGCATCCGGAACAGCGAGGAAGAGAATAGAGGGGGGACGGGTGAAGAAGCGAGACGAAGCGCGCAACATTCCCGCGGAATCTGTCTGACACGCAGTAGTCTCGAGAGCGGTTTTCGACCCGAGTATCACATCTCGCAACGAGTCGCGATCGGTGTAGCTAACTCGGTGCAGGTAAAGCTCGATGACAACACAAAGTTGTTGGTACATCGGAGCATTGCGACAGGCGCTTTTCATTCATTCGTTATGTGTATACGTGTGCGTCTGTATGAGTTGTGTATGCATGGAATACGCGGCACACGACGTCGCGAAGAAGTGTCGCGACACCCGATACGTCCTTCCTCTCCCCCCCCTGCTGAGTTCCCTGGTCCGTCGGCTCGTACCTCTCCTCTCCTCTCCTCTCCGCTCCGTCACACGAGAGTGGCAACGTCGACGCTTTAATGGCGAATCCCGAGCACTCGTTATCCCCCCGGCACGATTTTGGCGGGATTTTCGGCGCATGCGCGCCAGTCGCAGTGTTGTTTTTTTTCTTTCTGGAACTTCTCTTTCTCGCGACGCTTCTCGCGTTGCATAATGACTTAATCTATTCGCGCGAATATATCGCATCGGATAACGCGCACGCACGAAACCGGATGGATGATACTTAGAATATTAGAAGCGCGAACGAGACTTGGAAACGCGCGTGGCGCGCGACATCACTTTGGTCTGTCTCTCTCTCTCTGTCATAGGTATATTTGTCGAGGATATAAATTTGCTTATTCATATGCGAACACGTGTGTAAATAAGGGACTTTTATGTTCTGAGGAATACAATTTGTGAGAAGAGCAAGATATTGTAGTGTGAGATATTGTGTGTTTTCTGTGAAAGAGGAGTAAACATTTCTTATTTATATTCTTATGTACTTTAAACGTGCATATAAAGAAAATATGTGTCAAATTTCACAACAAATCATCTTTCTACGGAAATGTTTAAAGATGCGTAACAATCGAAAGCGGACAAATAAAACCAAAAACAAATGTAAAGTTTAAAAGGGTTTAGAATTACGTAATTATTTTCAGCGTCTAGAATGATAAAAGTTGGAAGCAATATTATCCGGTCTTAAGGTGAAAAATCTCGAATGTTTTGACGGTTTTTCATTAATCCTTTTACTTTACTGAAGCGAGTTATAAAAAAACCGCGAATATATTGTCTGTTTTCTTTAACTCCTTAAGCAATTAAATGTGTTTGATCCGCGATTCATATCATTATTACGCGCCATATCTCGCAAATGTATGTATATTATTCCAAATAATTACAAAACTAATTTTATTGTAGAATGTAAATATTAGGAGCAAGGGAGTCGGGGAACGTCTGAAAGATACGCGAATGAGTTAAGACGTCGCGACAAGTTCAAGTTGGTCGCGCTTTCCCGCCTTTTTCACGCGGTGCGTTTCGGTCGCGAATCGAACGGCCGCGCGCGGCCGCTCGAATGTTTACCACCGTCACGTGTACGCCGCGTCGTATCGATTCTCCCCGAATCGTGTTCAGGCTTCCTGGAAAAAGGAGACGAGCAAGCGAGCTAGCACATTGGCGGGCTAGCCAGCTAGCCAGCCAGAGCCAGTCAATTGGTGATGTTACATACGGGATATAAACAATGTCAGGACGCGATCGGAAACGATCTTGTTCGCGAACGAAGAGCGTCGATTAAACTGGAAAACGTCGATGATTCGATGACGCACGGAGCGCGATATGGGTCAAGGAATGTGGGCCGACGCGGTGGCGGCGCGGTTTCGCGCGTACTTGAAATCGGGAAAGTCCACGAGAAAGGACAACAGCGACAAACCGAGCAGACGAGTCTACGAGCGTGTTGAATCGACGGTGCGTTGCGTGAGAGAATTCTAGTAAATCGTAAAAATATTAGAGAATTAATTTTGTGCGAAGAAAACGCGGCGATATGTGAGATATAGAAAGAGAAAAAAAAACAGCGGAAGAAAGAAGAGAAAGAAAGGCGAACCGTGGTGTGTTTACCGAGAGTTTTGTTTACATTCATGAATGATGACTTGACCTTTTAGGGTTTTCTCTCTCGTAAACGTAATGTCTTTTACGTTTTGCGTGAATAGACACATTTCCGTGCTCGTGGATTATTAATGATGCGGTTTCTGCTCGTAGAAAATAACTTCGCCACGCGAGAGGATCCTTTACTCGTTTATTATACATTGGACTTGGAGTGTCGGCATTGTCCGCTCAATTCGCGTATTGACCACATAGTACGGTGGTAAACACGCGAATAGATTTTTATGTTACACATTCTTTGCGATTTTGTCTCCGGAATCACTTCTACGCGACAATTTTTCCCGTTGATAGACTCGTCGTAACGTTACTTACGCGCGATATGTGCAAGAACTTGGAGTACGCTATAAGTGTTCGTGTGTGAGTGCTTGCGTGAGTGCGTGTATTATACGATGAAATTGCAAAGACGGAAAGATGTGCACGCATGTGCCTTGTACGCGTGTGTTGCGCTTCCAGATGCTGGATCCGAGTGTGCTAACGGACTTGGAGGAGCTGACGCTTTGCAGTTGCTGCCAGCAGAAGTACAATGAAACGGAGCAATGTCCTAAATTTCTCAGCTGCAAGCATTATTTCTGCCTGCGTTGCATCGAGAATAATCTGTTGAAGGGACGTGACTTATTCTGCGCGCACTGCTGGAAGAAGACGGATCTTGGCGATCAGGGTCCGGATGCTTTGCCGACTAACTCACCTCTTCTAGCTCTGGTCAGCAGTTTATCGCGTCTCAAGATCACAAATAACACATCTAGCAAGCCGGGCGATAAGGAGAGAAAGGTAAACACCGATCTCTCAATCGTCGATTGTTTAAATGTTTCCACATTTTTTACACCTGGCGTGTGTGTATAAAATGAAGTATTTAACTGTGTGTAAAATGAAGATGTCAAATAGAAACAAAGGTAAATGGCGCGCACGTAACTAGATATAGATTTAATGTTACATTTCTCAATGTTTGATTTCTAATCCCCATTTTATCTGACTCGATGATATAAAAGTTTTTGATGTTTTTATGATATAATACTGAATTAATTGACACGCGTGGCATACCAACATGTACGTCAATAAGAATTACAGTTCAAGAACGATCAATAACGATCTTTTCAAAGAACAGTTCAAATTTACTTCGTGAGAAGATTAATCGAGAACACTACGCGTTGCCGCTAGAATGTGTCACATATAACAATAGAATACGAGAAGGAACGGAATAGTTCCAGTTGAAATACGAAATGCACGATGCGTACGCGTGCACACGCGTTGGAGGAAACGCGTCGCGAGTGCGAAGCCATACTGCGAGAGAAGAGTTTCCAGCAGTAATAGGATGATGTTGTAAGAACTAATCGTTATTCTTTCTCTCGTTCAAGATACAGTCAGTCATTCTCATATTCGCGATAATTTCGTGATTATCATGCGTTTTTTTCTTTGATCAAACTACGCGAGAATTAACACAAGTAAGAAATTCGTTACTTATAACATTTTAGAAGGATGTGGTAGAGTGAAAGAATCTTTAAAACAAATCAATAAAAAATTCTCTTAATATCTTCACAGAGCGAGAATTGTCACACGCACGGAATGCCGTTGGCATTATGGTGTGCGACGTGTTGCACGGCGCTTTGTAGAGCGTGCGCTACGCCGCAAGAGCATCCGGGTCATCAGATTAAGTCGCAAACCGATGCCAAAGAACAGCTCATATCCGACGTAAGTCGATCGTTTTACCACTTTTTGTTTCTTCCTTGAAACTTTGAAGAAGCAGTTCGTGACTTAACAGTGAAAAAAATATGTTGCGATTATTTTGTAGGTTCAATTGGAATTAGTCGCTGTAGGTAAACTGTCCACGGAAATTCAAAGACTGGCTATGCAGCAACGTGAATTTCTCATAAAAGTACTGGAGGCTTGCGTGACGTTGAAAACACACGTAGAGACAGATTTGCAGAACGGTTGGAGTCATTTTCCAGAACTAACAGATGCTCGCGAGACTTTGGGAAAAACGAAGGCTGGTCTGCAGATGAGCGAGACCCCGGGCGATGTGTACAGTCTGCATTCGCAGCTTGTTCTCGAGAAACAGAGGCTGCAGTCAAAATATCAGGAAATGCTGCTACAATGCCAGCTAGATGATCTTATCGGCAATTCTGGTGTGATCTTTGATTTTGCTCTGCTGAAACAAGCGTTGGCGGGCATACATACGGGGGATCCGATCGTCTCTCAGGGAGTTGGCAACGGCGGTCGCTTACCGAATCACCTAGCGGCCTCACAAAATCCGATACTATTCCTTGCAAATTACTGCATGTCGCAGCTGTACACACGCCACGTTGTCAGCAAACAACAACACATGCAGAATGGCACGATGGAATATCACCATTCGAGTATAATGGCGCCACCGCAACAGGCGCCGCCAGGATCCGTACACGTTCACCAAGGTCCGCCACCGCCGCCGGGACCAAACCAAGCTCCACAACAGCTCCTCATTCCACCCGGCTCGCCGTCCGTTAAACCTGTACCGCCTACACCGCCCAATGCTATGCTGCACCCACAGCAACAGTCGACATTCATGCCGGACGCAGTTGGTACCGGCGGCGCCGGCGGTGGCAGCCTGGTGACCGTCCACTCGTCTCCCCAACCGCCGTCCAATGCGATCACAGCGACACTAACGCGCGGCCCGACGAATCCGTATCCTCTGTATTATTTCAATATCGAAGTAAACGGCTCGCCGCACGGCCGCATCGTGATCGAGGTGAGACCGGACGCGGCGCCAAAGATGGCAAAGAATTTTAGTGTGTTGTCGACGGGGGAGGCTGGTGTCGGCTACAAAGGCTGTACAATATTTCAGTGCTGGGAGGGTGAGTCTGTGATCACAGGCGACTTTGAACTTAACAACGGCCGCGGCGGTCGCAGCATATTCGAAGACGGTTATTTTATGCCCGATGACACCAAGTTCCCAGCGGTTAGGGGTGCTGTTGGCATGAGACGAACGCAGAAACGCCACGATAACCTCGGTATGGTCGGCTCGCAATTTCGCATAATACTACAGGAAATGCGCGGATTCACCGGTATCTTCGGTCATGTGGTCGAGGGATTGGAGCTGGTGGAGAAGATATCTACGTTCGGTGATCAGACCGGCAAGCCTACCAAGAATATTCTAATCACAAAGTGCGGTAAATTGTAACGTTTATGCTGTCGTCGCTATCGCGCGGTTTGTTGCAGCATGGGATGGAGCTCCGGTAGATGAGTACATCCTTTATATTGTATAACGCCGTACACATACACACACAAACACAAACACGTTCTCCCGCTCTAGATAACCGAAGAAAAGTCGTGACGGTATCCCCGAATTGCGCTCTTGATAGCGCAAGAAAATCCTATACGTAAAAAAAGGAATACAAACAAAACAAAACAAAAAAAATTGCGTTAAAAAAGTAATTGTTCGAGACAATTAATCGTTGTTAACGTATTATCGCTGCGCGTATGTCTTATATCTCCGGGGACGCCATCGCGATTCGATTTATTAGCTCCACGAAATCCTCGAATGTTCCGTACGAATCACGCAACTTAATTAACTATTAACAATAGCGTCTAAAGATGTCGAATCTATTTTTAAAACGTGGGCGCGTGCGAGAAGAAATAAAAAAAAAAAAATCCATATTTTGCTATATTGACCGGGAATCTAAATATAAGATTCTGCTAAACAATAACGACGATGATTGACACATACATACGTACCTCAGAGATCGATCGTGATATCGATATATGACTTTCTCTATAGTTGATATGACGTATTTGTTTTTTAGAAAGAGAGAGAGAATACAAAAAAAAAGAGAGATCCGGCGTTTATTTTGGCTATTATATCGAGGCGTTAATTCTGCTATTACGTTGTAAGTCATATAGAGCGTGTGTCGTGCATCGGGCGTGATTCTATATAACGGAAACGATTTGATTCGTGAGTTCTCCGGCAGAGTTGCCCGCCCGGTCACAGGCGCAGCTAATGTTTTAGATCGTAGATAGTGAATAAAAAAGAAAAAAACACGTGCAGATTTAAAAACACGTGGAGACTAAGTGTACCGAACTATTTGGGACAACCAATCGTATATCGCGTATTGGTTTTTTTTTTTTTTTTTTTTTTTTTTTTTTTTTTTTTTTTTTTTTTTTTTTTTTTTTTTTTTTTTTTTTTTTTCTGAACGAGCAATCTCACGACATTTCGTGGTAAAAGTAGCGATTAAATACATGCAGATTTCTCGTTTAGAATCTTAGCCGAAAAGAAGCAAGAGAAAAAATATCGGCGTAGTTAATATACTGTAGGAAGGCAATTTTTATGGTTTGTCGGACACGGCAATCTCGCGTGTCGTTCCGTTCCAGGGATACAAGAAGGAAAAAAAAGAGCTAAAAGGGAAGAAGAGAAAGACAATTCATCACGCACGCGCGTCCTACGAAAAAAGGATCTTGCGATGTTTTGCTGTTCGAATTCTTACAGCAAATACCTATTCCCTTTTTGTTCTTTTGCGAATTATAGCGAACCGTTGTGAATTATATAAACTATATTGTAAGATTAGATCTCAATACAAATCGCAAATGTATGCAAGGCCTAACTACTACTATGTAGATCATAAGCCTCGTTTTCGTCCGATCGAAAAAATAAACGAAAGAAGAAAAAAAAGATATGTACGGATATATATATATATATATATATATATATATATATATATATATATATATATATATATATATATATATACACACACACACACACACACA
>QVNW01000435.1:0-25100 GCA_014825475.1 Pseudomyrmex flavicornis | reverse complement strand
ATATATATATATATTAAATTTAATATATTAATATATATATTAAAATATATATATATATAAGAAGATTAATTACGCAAATAAAATTGATTGTGTTATTCTAACTAGGTAATGAAAGCATCTGCTTCTTACATATCGGTGCTACATGCAATGTATTAGACGAATTCCCAGTGTGAATAAACAATTACATTTTTACCAAGTAGTACATCTATGGCAATTATAACAATGTGTCGAACAGTAATACATAACGTTGTATGGAGTAACGTATACATGTAGCGTTGTATGAAACTGGATTAAAATAAACTGTACATACACTTCTGTAAACAGAATCTAAAAAAAAATGTAGAATTTATATGAAATAATAATAAAAATAAAAAATAAAAAAATACATTTTTTGGACTAACTATTGTTTTTAGCAAAAGTTTTACTTATATTTTTGAAAAAGGAATAGTTTTAACTGTAAAATATATTTCTATAAAATATACGTATTTTTTATTGTTAACTTGTGTATGTATATTATCATACTGCGGAATTTACCAAGCTTTATGATCGCACTTTTTTGTTACATATAATTCTTTTACAATTGTAAATATCACGAGAAATTCAAACATTTTTATATGAAACGATGGTAAAACGAGTAAAATTTACATCAGAAATTTGTCATATTTATATCATACGTGTATATTTACCCGATGGTGATAACAGACATGTCTGTTAGAAAGAGGATTTTTCTTTTAGTCGACAATTCACAGACACACATAAATTTACCTCTCTTTTTTTTATCATGTACACGCGTACATGTTCTCTACGCAGTCTGAATGATTATTTTAAAAGGTCTACCCGCGCGACTATTATCGCAGCGCGATCTCTCGAAAGGGTCTTGCGCGCTTTACGCTCGATTCTGTAACGGTCCTTAAATTATTAATGCGATTCAGGAGACACAATGTGTTTTCTCTCTGCTTCTTTTTTTCTCGCTATGTATACCCGCACTTATCCTATCGCAAACACTTATCCGAGAATTTTGTCGTAATGAAAAAGTATTTTGTCTCGGTACTTCCTATTTTACAGCGACGTTGGAGTAGGGATTCGATACACGGCGTGATCCGCCCCTATTCACCCGCGTTCATCCCGCGTTCATCCATGTATTTGATATTGCTACACCGCGGAGCACACGATCGAAGCCTCGATGAAATATCCAAGTTTCGCGAGAGCATTGACGTAAAGACGCATCTCGGTTCTATTCGAAAGCGGAGCTCCGAAAATGGAATCGAGGGCCAATCCGACGATGTACCTCGGCACTCTCAGTCGTTCGATCGAAATCGGTCTCCGCTCGATCGGCGTATGGCCCAACTCGTCCTACATGATCCTTGGTCGCGCCTTCTGGATGATCACCTTGACAATGGCTCAGACCTTTCAGTATCGATATTTTCTCATACACGTTCGCACGGACGATCTGCCGCATCTTATGGACGGCCTGAGCGTCACGATGTCTTATAGCCTCCTGCTATTGAAGCTCATTGTATTTTGGATCCATCGACGGTGAGTTCCGGTGTTTCTTTTTTTTTCGCGAAAACGGGATGAAATGATAAAATATAGAGTTATATATTTCGAAAAAATTATAAAAGTATTTTACAATTGAATATGTATCTGTACATATCATATATATATAATGATAAAAGAAAAATATTTAAAATGTGCAAATCCTATGTCAAGAAAAAAATTGCTTTGCGCACTTTAACTTACAATCTCTCGTAGGATATTCTACGACATTTTAAATACGATGGCTCGGGATAGAAGAGAGTGCATGACCAACTGGGCCGTCAGTTCAATGTCAAGGACGGTTTACATTTCACATCGGTCCTCCAATTTGATTATAGGCCTTTATCCGATGTCGGTGTTTCTTTACGGCACCGGTGTACTTGTTGCCAGTCCCGATGAGACCGATGAGATTGACGAGGTCGACGAGCTACCGACGCGAGAGTTGATTCTCAAAATGGAGCTACCCTTCGAAACCAATACTTCCCCCGTTTACGAGATCGTTATGGTCACGCAATTTATTCATCAGGTTGCAGCAGCTGCAATAGTCGGAGTATTAAACGCTCTGATCGTTTCACTGGTGAGTAAACATCTGCGTTACAAAAAAGAAAAAATCTGCGATAAAAAGAAGTAAAGATGAACACACTACGTTTTTTAAACTGCATTTGTGGCTGATCTGATTGTGCATTAAATTGATTAATCGATTAATATTTTATTTTGTTTTATATATTTACTTAAAAAATTAAATAAATATTAAACAATCTCTCTCTCTCTCCTAAATCATTCATGAAAACTAATATACCGCAAAAATTGTGTATCGCGTAATTACACCGCCTAGATATATTTACATACTATTTACATAATATAATATACGAGTACATACATAAGTAAATTTATCTACGTATATATATTCGAGAAAGAAAAATTTATTGTGGAAAATTAAAATATTTTTAATCGGATTTCTCACGCGCACCGTATCGTACTACATGTTTAATGAATATTCTATATTACACACATGCGATCAATAATTTATCGTTTGCTTTATTTAAGCGTGAAATGAAAACGTTCCAACGCGTCTAGTTAACAAACTGATAATAAAAAAAACAACATTTATTTTCACTGTCTTTTTTTTTTATAACAAAATTCGATCTTATGAAAAGTGTAATTTTATCCCTTAAGTTTATAAATATTGTTTATGTGCACACGCACATATACGCATATATATTTTAATACATTCTTGATCTTTAACTAATTATTCTTTTAAGTCGGGGAAACACATTCGGGAAGGGCGTTGACCGTTATTTTTAGATTCTTCACGTAGGTGGCCAAATCGATATTATGTGCCGAGGGTTGGTAGAAATCTCTTCGGGCGACAATGCGTTCGACTTGCAAGCCTCAGCCATTCGAGCTCTAATATGTCGACACCAGAGAATTATCGCGCTCTCAACCAACATCGAAAATCTTTTCTCGTACATAGCTCTCATGCAATTTCTAGGAAACACTTTGGTCATTTGCAGTCTTGGATTTATAATTGTGACTGTGAGTAAAGAGCTCTACGAGACTATTTTTTATTATGGAAGTCTCAAATCATATCATATATCGTAAAATGTACAATACTTTTTTTTTTTTTATTACATCTTAGTCTATAGGCACTACAGATGGTTCGACAATGCTAATTAAATCTCTATTTTTCTACGCTGTAATTACATTCGAAGCGTTCATCTTTTGTTATGCCGGAGAATATCTCAGCGCAAAGGTCAGAATTCACAATTTTACACAAATATTTTTTCAAATTTAAAATTTCTTATCGCATGTCTACACAAATTGGACGTATTTTTCTGTACTTCGTAATTATTATTTAATTATTATTCGATCGTAGAGTAAAATGATCGGCGACGCGGCGTACGAAGCGAAGTGGTACAAATCGAGTCCTACGCAAAGTCGAGTTTTGTTACTGTTAATTTTGAGATCCCAAAGGAAGTTGACTATCACAATAGGAAAATTTATGGATCTCTCTCTAGACCGTTTCACAACAGTAAGATGCATTTTAGTTATGTCTTTTTTTTTTCGTTCTTCTACAGATCTAATAAAAATTGTAATTGAAATACATTTTAGAAATGTATGTTGTTAGTGTAAGTTTTGAAGTAGGCGTAGAACAACTCGCGGAAAACTTTTTTTCACACACATTACATGCATGTATTATTGTTTCTTATTTTTTTAATAACTTTTATATCACACAACAACAACTTTACAAACTTTTCCCATCGAATTTATCAATAATCGCATGATAAATACCAAACGTATCATTTAGATGTACTTTCTTTCTTCCAGATCATTAAAGCGTCTGCATCTTATGTGTCTGTGCTGCATGCTATGTCTTAAAGCCTGTAAATAATCAAAAAACAAATTGTAGCTATTATAGAAAATGTATGTACGTTTCGTTATTCTCAGATACTAATTGATCGATTTTCTACGAACGTGTACGATTACAAAATAACGTGAATATATTTTAATGGAAATGATAATTGCGTTACGATTGTTTTTATGCGTCTTCTGCTCTATTCTTCTCCGAGACACATTGTTATTATTTTTCCTTCATTATCATAAACTTCTACCTCCGCGTTCGATTCATCCTCACATAAATTTCTACAATTCTACGATTTTTTACCGTTTATTCGTTCACTTTGTATTCACGTGCATTCAGCTCTCGTACATTTATCCCTGCATTTTTAACGTAAATAACAGGGCGTCGATGAGCACATGAGAATATACAGCCGTCTCTCTCTTATTTTTTTTTCGCAATTGCAGCAATCATAGAAACATCGGGTTTACTCCTGGCTTTCAAGATAAAAAGCAGCATGATAAAAAATGTATAATTTTTATGATCACAGGAGTAGGGATTACGCGACAAAGTGTAACTTCGTAAAATGTCACAGTCCATCTGCAACTTCTCGACTAATCATATCTAAGACTATAACCGATCATGCTTTAGTCGGAACATTCGGCATTTATCATCCACCCGATGCCACGTCAAAATCTTGAAATTCATCGGTGCAGTCAGTGCATTTCCCGCGAACGAACAATATTTAACGTATTAAATCGAAGAGTGTCGTTATTGTTTATAGTGTTATTATATTCTGTGTATACAATGAAAACAGAAAAGGAAGTCGAGTTACCTAAAATTATTAGCGAGAAACTGTATAGATATCACCATCGAGTCGTGAAATTCATACATTCGGATTCGATCAAGAACGAGATGGAGTCGACGAATATCGTATGTCCTTCTTCGGTGGAGTTCTGCCTTCGTTTAATTGGCTTATGGCCGGGCATGTCGTACGCATTTTCCCACAAATTTCTCAGTATACTCTCGATGGTGATGTTCCAAATGTCTGTCAGTATCAGTATGTGATTAAACACTTTAACAAAGAAAACTTGTTAGTTCTTATAGATGTTTTAAGCCTCTGGCTTATAGTCTTCTATTAATTAAAATGATTATTTTCGCGTTCAAATCTCGGTAAGCTTCTTCGGTTTAATAACATTAATCACGTTTATTCTATATTTTAAATAAGTTTTAATGCGCACCAATGTTACATTTTGCACTGAAATATGAAACGCGGATAATTTGATAAAAAAAAATTAAATTAGTGTCATCTTATTCACTTTTTGTCCGAAATATTTCAAATTCGATATAGTTTAGTAGACGAAATGTTTGCGTCTATGGTTGAGGATTGGAAGGCGCGCGACGTTTCTGAGATTCATGTAATGACGAGAATGGCTTATATCTCTCGTCAATTCTCAAATTTGATAATTGCCTGCAATGCGATGTCGGTGTTCCTCTATGCAATTGGCACATTCTTCAGGCACAAACATAATAATCAGACCGAAACTCGAGAACTTCTTCTTAAAATGGAAGTGCCCTTCATAATGGACAACATACCAGTGTATATAGCTATTCTTGTTATACAGTTTATCCATCAGACAGACGCAGCCAGTATGACGGGTATGTTCAGTTGCGTGTTAATAACGCTGGTAAGTACTTTTTTCCAGTTTATGTAAATGAGTCTGCAAATTAGAAAAAAGAGCTCGTGTTACATTATCTAATTAAAAACTTTGTTTATTATTGATATAAAAAGAGAAAATGTTTATATTTTATGTTTTATTATTTACAAACCAGCGATTATATATAATAATAATTAATTGTAAGAACATTATGGTGAATATTATGTATCGTTATATATAATATAAAAGTTGTGAGTGTTCTAATTGTGATATTTAGATTCTCCACGTGTGCGGACAGATCGATCTAGTGCGACGGAAGTTAAGTGAAATTACGAAAAAAGACATCGAACGTCAAATGACCGAAAATATCATAAAAACATTAGTCGTTCGACATCAAAAAATCATCATTTTCACCAAAAATATCGAGGCTCTTTTTTCGACTATCGCGTTGACGCAATTTATATCAAATACTTTAATTATCTGCTGTTTGGGATTTCAAATTGTAATCGTGAGTAAACAGAAATAACATAACTTCTTCGAAGTGTGAGATATTGCAAACATTTCAGTCTATTGATGCTCCAGACGGAACAACGATACTAGTAAAATCTTTGGTCTTTTATATTGTTATTAATACAGAAGCATTTATATTTTGCTTCGTAGTGAACATCTCAGTAAGAAAGTTAGTATATAACAATAACGCATACTTTTATGTATGTACAAATGCATAATATTTCTTAACAATGTATCGTGTATATTGTAGAGCAAAATGATCGGCGACGCAGCATATGAGTCGCTTTGGTACGATCTAACGCCAACTCAGAATCGAGATCTTCTATTTATAATAGTAAGATCGCAGAAGCATTTGACACTCACGATCGGAAAAGTCATGGATTTGTCTTTGAAACAATTTACCAGCGTAAGAATTTGACAAAAATAACAAAAGCGACTAAGGGAAATCCTATTTGTAAACGTTATCAGAAATATTTTGATGTTTCGACAATCGGGTGTGTGACAATGTTTCTTCTAGTCGCTTCATCAACACAATGTTTGCGACCGATGGCCGTATTTGGCTTTTATCATAAACCTGTTGTAGATTGTGAAAGCCTCGGCATCATACGTGTCGGTGTTACACGCGATGTATTGAAACCGTAGCGCGATCTATATACCATTTGTTATATACCATTGCGTGCAGAAGAATATAGTACTTTTACTATGAAACCGTTTGTGCATTTAGCAATTTTGTTATTTGTAGTATCAACGGAGGTGTCATAGCTAATGTATAATACGTGAATATGTTGTTAACTGAAAACTATGATTCGCGCGCACGCTTTTCTTTAAGCGATAGTCGTAAAACTATAAATTTAATTTTAATCCTAACATATTTGATTCTGATCTAACGTCAAAAAGAAAGCAATTTCTTAAATCAAATAATAATATCAAACGCAGAAGGTTACTTTAAAAAAGATGAAGATTAAAACTTTATATTGTAAACGCAATCGAACAAAACGCAGAAATTTATTTTAACTATTAATTTTAAATATTGTAAAGTGACTTAATGTTACAAGATACTTCAGTACAGTATAATGTTTTTTTGTATATACTCTGGCCTCCTACGAATTCACCGATCCGTTTTGCAACTGTTCGCAGAGTCAACTGTGATCCTCGAGTTATAGACTTTTCCTCGCAACAGACACGTAACATATAATATGTCTGCTTTGCTTGCTTCTCTTGCTATTCTTGGCGACAAACTTTTCCTAAGGAAAACTTTTCAGCATTGCTGGCGTTTGAGCAATTTGTGGAAATTGTTTTTTTGTTCTTATTTTGCTTTTTAAAGAGTGCAGCAAGCTCATAAGAGAAAGAGGAGGCATCGCTTTTTTCATTAATCGTAAAATTATATAACCGTAACTTTGTATGTTACAACTTTGTATGATACAACAAAAAATATATATATTTATCATATAGTGAATAATATCAATAACCAATAACATAAAAAGCTGTGCGTCGACTTATCTACGAACAAACTTTACATTAGTCAGTGAACAAAAAGTTCGAGGTAATTATGAGAGTAGTTACGACTTTTTTTCTTTCTTTTACAAATAAATAAAATTTGTAGGTTTCTGAGATACATTGTAGAAATGTATGTTAATCGTTAATTTCACTTTTGGATTTAGAAACATTTGTGAAAAAAATAATATATTTTTTAACACACATATTATATGTTATTGTTTTTTTATTTTAATAAACTTTTTACATCACATTTATTAATAATCGCATGATAGATATCAAAAATGATATTTGAGTGTAATTTTTTTCTTTCAGATCATAAAACCGTTTGCATCTTATGTGACTGTGCTGCATGCTATGTCTTAAAGCCTGTCAATATTTACAAAAACTTTGTAGTTATTATGAAAACTGTATGTACGTTTCGTTAGTCTCAGATACTAATTGATAGATTTCCTACAAACGTGTACAATTACAAAACAACTTTGAACATATTTTAATAGAAATGACAGGTGCATTGCAATTGTTTTTACGTGTCTTCTGTCCGATTCTTCTCCGAGACACATTATTATTATCCTTCTTTTATTATTATAAACTTCTATCTCCGCGTTCGATTCTCATAAATTTCTACAATTCTATGGTTTTTTTATCGTTTTTATTCGTCCACTTTGTATTCACATGCATTCAGCCCCATTTTTCTTGCATTTTTAACGTAAATAACGGGGCGCCGATGAGTACACGAGGATATACAGCCGTCTCTCTTATTTTTTTGCACTTGCAGCAATCATAGAAACGTCGGTTTTACTCGTGGCTTTCAAGATAAAAAGCAGCATGATAAAAAATGTATAATTTTTATGATCACAAGAGTGGGGATCGCGACAAACTGTAGTTCCAAAGACTTTTACAGTCTAACCGCAACCTCTAAACCGACTGTATCTAAAACAATCGATCATGCTTTAGTCATTCATCAATCAAATTTCTATTTTCTTTATCTGATCGATGTCACGTCAAAATCTTGCAATTTATTGGTGCAATCAGTGTATTTTTTGCAACAAACAATATTTAATTTAACAAATCAGAGTGTCATTACTTAATATATGTATTTCTTAATATCTTATACATTTTGTGTATATAATGAAAACAGAAAAAGAAGTCGACTTAACTAAAGTTAGCGAGAAACTGTAGAGCTATCGCTGCCGAGTCGTGAAATTCATGTATTCAAATACGATGAAGGACGAGATGGAGTTGACGAATATTGTGTGTCCTCCGTCTGTGGAGTTCTGCCTTCGTTTAATTGGCGTATGGCCAGATGTGTCTCGCGCATTTTCACGCAAATTTCTTTACATACTCTCGTTAGTAATCGCTCAAATCTTTCAATATCAGTATATAATTAAACATTTCAGCAAAAAAGAGTTGTTAATCTTTATAGACGTTTTAAGCGTGACTCTGGCTTATAGTCTTGTATTAATTAGACTAATTATTTTCGCGTTTAATTCTCGGTAAGCTTCTTCAAGTTGATAACATTACTTACATTTATATATACTATATTTTAAATTTGCAACTAATTTTTAATATACAAAAGTGTCATATTTTGCACTACAATATGAAATCCGGTAAATTGATAAAATAAAATTTAACTAATTTAAAATTATTCACTATTTGGAAACATTTCAAATTTGATACAGTTTATTAGACGAAATGATTGCGTCAATGGTTGAAGATTGGAAGACACGCGACGTTTCTGAGATTTATATGATGACTAGAATAGCTGATATTTCTCGTCGATTCTCAAATTTGATAATTACCTGCAATGCAATGTCGGTGTTTCTTTATGCGACTGGCACATTCTTCAGTCACAGACACAATAATCAGACCGACACTCGAGAGCTTCTTGTTAAAATGGAAATACCAATTACAATTGACAACATATTAGTGTATGTAGCTATTCTTGTTACACAATTTATCCAACAGACGAGTGCAGCTAGTGTAGCAGGTGTATTAGATTGCCTGTTAATAACACTGGTAAGTTCGAGTTTTTTCCAGTTTGTGTAAATGTTTCTGAAAATTATAGAAAAAAGAGTTAATTTTACATTATCTATTTAAAAACTGATTTTACTACTGATATAAAAAAAATATTTTTATATTGTAGTATTTCTAAAAGGATTATTGTTAATAATACTACGATTATTTATGTGCACATTATTTATAAATATTACTTATCGTTAAATGTTATATATAAGCTGTTATTGTGATATTTAGGTTCTTCACGTGTGCGGACAGATCGATCTAGTGCGTCGGAAGTTAATTGAAATTGCAAAGAAAGACATTGAACGTCACATGACCGAAAGTATCATAAAAACACTGATCCGTCGGCATCAAAAAATCATCATGTTCTCTACAAATATCGAGGCTCTTTTTTCAAATATCGCATTGATGCTATTTATATCAAATACTTTAATTATCTGCTGTTTAGGATTTCTCATTATAATCGTGAGTAAACTGAAATAACATAACTTATTCAAAGTACGAAATATTGCAAAACTTTCAGTCTATTGATGCTCCAGACGGATCAACGGTGCTAGTAAAATCCTTGTTTTTTTATATTGCTATTAATACAGAAGCATTTATATTTTGCTTCGTAGGAGAACATCTCAGTAAGAAAGTTAGTATACAATAACGCATATGTTAATGTCTGCAAAAATGCAATACATAAATATTGTTGTTTAACAATTCATCGCGTATTGTAGAGCAAAATGATCGGCGACGCAGCGTATGAGTCGCTTTGGTACGACCTAACGCCGACTCAGAATCGAGATCTTCTATTTATTATCGTAAGATCGCAGAAGCATTTGACACTCACAGTTGGAAAAGTCGTGGATTTGTCTTTGCAACAATTTACCAGCGTAAGAATTTGGCAAGAATAATAACAAATAAGCGACTAAGGGAAACTATATTTGCAAATATAATCAAAAATTATAACCTGATTACGTTTCTTCTAGTCGCTTCATCGCAACACAGTGTTTGCGACTTGATGGCCGTATTTGGCTTTTATCATAAACCTGTTGTAGATTGTAAGAGCCTCGGCATCATACGTGTCGGTGTTACACGCGATGTATTGAAACCTAGTAGCCTGTTTTATGCCACTTCTATATCATTGCGTGCAGAAGAATATAGTATATTTACTATCAAGCCGTTTATTCGTTTTTAGCAATTTTCCTTTTCGAAGTCTCAAGGGGGATGTTACCCCTTTGTTGATTGTATAATACTTGAATATGTTGTTGACTACAGTATCAATGGAAAGTATCACTGACCAATAATATAAAGAGCTGTGCATCGATTTACTCACGAGCAGACCTTTATATTAGCAAATTTTTTTGACAAACGTAAAGCACGCGATTAATCTTTGAAAAGTTTTGCTTGTCTTTTAAAGGGGAAAATGTGCATAATCACACTGAGCCGCGTAGATACATTAGGTCTGCACTTTACGGCGTTTGGTCTCATATATCAACGACCTACTGTTTCGATTTTATTAGATCATGATGCACGATTAAGGTTTTCCAATACCGATATAATAGTAACTGTTCATTTGGACAACTTTTTCCAATGGACAAAGAGAATAATAGAGCATTTAAGTCTTCTTTGCTTCACATCAAACTCGTTGTTTTGTGGACCAATCAACGATAAGATGAGCACTTAGAAAAGAACGATTATTGTGCGCAAATGTGCTTTCTGTGTTTGCAACATTTTTTTTATCCTTGACTAATGTTCTTTCGAGTTGGAAAAACACATTGGAGAGCGTTGACCGTTATTTTTAGATTCGTCATGTAGGTGGTCAAATCGATATTAACTACCGAGGGTGGAAATCTCTTCGGGCGACAGTGTGTCCGATTTGCAAGCATCAAGCACTACAAGATATTCTCTTATGTCAATTTATAATATCTAGATTTAAAACAATTTATGAAAAAATAGTACAGTTTTTTACACATACATTACATACATTATTGTTTTCAATTTTAATTTTTGATATCACATTTATCAATAATCGCACGGATATCGCAATAGATAGTATTTCAGTCAGTTTCTCTCTCTATCAGATCTTTAAAATATCTGGATCTTATGTCAGTGCTACGTACTGTGTCTTAAAAGTTATAAATGTTCACCACAACTTTGTAGTTATTATAGAAAATGTATGTACGCTTCGTTATTTTCCGATTCTAAGTGATCATTTTTCTATGAATGTATACAAACTAAGACACGTGAATATATTTTTTTACTTGAAATAACAGATGCAATTATTTTTTTTGTATCTTCTGCTCGATATTTCTCGGACAGTATCATTATTCTTTCGTTATTATCATAAACTTCTACCTCCGCGTTCGATTCATGCTCATGAATTTCTGCAATTCTTTGTTTTTTTTTGTTTTTTTTTTTTGTGTTTATTCGTCTGTTCACTTCGTATTCACGTATCTTCAGCCCTCGTACATTTTTCCTGCATTTTTAATGTAAATAACAGACCGATGAGTGCACGAGGATGCGTAGCGTCCTTTCTTATGTTTTTGCAATTGCAGCAATCATAGAAACGTCGGTTTTACTCGTGGCTTTCAAGATAAAAAGCAGAATGAGAAAAAGTGTATAATTTTTATGGTCACAGGAGTGGGGATTACGCGACGCAGTGTAACTTCGTAGAGTGTCACAGTCTATCTGCAACTTCTCGACTGATCATAACTACCTATAGGATTACAACCGATTATGCTTTAGTCTGAAAATTCGGCATTCATCATCCACTCGATGCGACGTCAAAATTTTGCAATACATCGGTATAATCAGTGCAATTTTCGCGATACAATATTTGACGTAGCAAATCAGAGTGTTCTCTATTGTATTTATTGCGTAATATATTTTTGTGTATAATGAAAACAAAAAATGAATTCAAGTTAACTAAAGTTAACAAAAACCGTACAGATATCACGAAGTTGTAAACTTGATGAATTCGCATTTAATGAAGAACGAGATGGAGTTGACAAATATTGTATGTCCTCCTTCTGTGGAGTTCGGGCTTCGTTTAATTGGCGTGTGGCCCGGCACGTCGCACGCATTTCCACGCAGAATTGTTTGCATACTCTCGATGGTGGTGTTTCAAATATTTCAATATCAGTATGTGATTAAGCACTTCAGCAAAGAAAATTTGTTAGTTCTTATAGATGTTTTAAGCGTGACTCTGGCTTATAGTCTTCTGTTAATTAAACTGATTATTTTCTCGTTGAACGCTGGGTAAGGTTCTTCGGTTTGATGAAAAATTATCACAAAGAAAACATTACAGTACAATTTGTATAACATAAATATGTTGACGTTTTTAATAATTATCTTTCTTGCGTAACACTAGTAGTCAAGATTTGTTTGTTTTGGAATTTTAAACTCGTTACAGTTTATTAGACGAAATGATAGCATCCATGGTTGAAGATTGGAAGACGCGCAACGTTTCTGACAACCCTACGATGATCAGGATGTCTTATATCTCTCGTCAATTCTCAAATTTGATAATTGCCTGCAATGCAACGTCGGTGATCTTTTATGTGGCTGGCACATTTTGGAGGCACAGAAGCGGAAATCAAACTGACGCTCGAGAACTTCTCTTTAAAATAGAGTTGCCCTTCAACATCGACAATATATCAGTATACATAGCAATTCTTGTTATACAATTTATCCATCAGACGAGCGCAGGTAGTATGACGAGTGTGTTCAGTTGCGTGTTAATAACGCTGGTAAGTAGGAATGAATTTGTTGCAGTTTGCAAATGTTTCTGAAAATTTAAAGAAAGAGATAATGTTACAGAATATTGAGAGAGTTGCGGTATCTATTTAAAAACTGATGTTACACTACTGATATACATTGAAAATGTTTAGTTAACTTTTATTATTTTTTACTTTTATTATTTATTACAGTCGTAATTATTAATAATAATTTTTTTTAAACGTAACGTACTGTTAATATTATTAATCGTTACATGTAATATATAAGCTGTAAGTGCTGCTTTTGTGATATTTAGGTTCTTCATGTATGCGGACAAATCGATCTAGTGCGACGGAAGTTGATCGAAATTACGAAGGAAGACATCGAACGTCAAGTAACCGAAAGCATCATAAAAACGTTGATCGTGCGGCATCAAAAAATCATCAACTTTTCCAAAAATATCGAGACTCTCTTTTCGAACATCGCGCTTATGCAGTTTATATCAAATACTTTAATTATCTGCTGTTTAGGATTTCTCATTGTGATTGTGAGTAAACTAAAATAACATAATTCTTTGAAATACGAGATACTACGCGAATTTTTCAGTCTATTGGAGCTCCAGACGGAACAACGATGCTTGTAAAGTCTTTGTTCTTTTATATTGTTATTAACATAGAGGCATTTATATTTTGCTTCGTAGGAGAATATCTCAGTAAGAAAGTTGGTATACAACAATGACGCATATGTTAATGTCTGCAAAATTGCAATACATGAATATTGTTGTTCAACTAAATTCATCGTTTATTGTAGAGCAAAATGATCGGCGACGCAGCGTATGAGTCGCTTTGGTACCACTTAACGCCGACACAAAATCGAGATCTTTTACTTATGATCGTAAGATCGCAGAAGCATTTGACGCTCACGATCGGAAAAGTCACGGAATTGTCTTTGCAACAATTTACCAGCGTAAGAATTTCGTTTTTTTTTTTTTTTACAACCGGGCAACTTTTCTTCTAGTCGGTTGATCGCAATATAAATGTGATTCGCGAATAATAGCCGTAATTTGACTTTTATCATATATTTGTTGTAGATTATAAGAGCCTCCGCGTCATACGTGTCGGTGTTATACGCAATGTATTAAAATCTTAGCGCATTCTACGCCGTTTATATACCATTGCTGAAGAATATAGTACTTTTAGAAATATAGTACTTTTGCAAGCCGTTTGTATGATTAGCAATGTTTCTACTTGCAGTCTCAACAAAATTGACACAATAATATACATAAGACATGTTAAAATGTATAAACAATTTTTATCTTTTCAATGTTTGAATATTTTAAAGCTTGGAATTTTACCCTTCGAAAGATCGTGAACTTTAGATACGTCATATCGGTGATCAAATCTACTTCGTGATAGTTGGCAAACACTTTCCGCAAAAATATGACACATATTCAACAGAAGAGATTAGTGAGCAAACGTTAACTTTCAAGCATCAGTTCGTTTTATTTGCAGAAAATGTTGAAACACATGTTGCTTCAGATCATTATCATCGCCGTGAATTGTTTTTTTGTTTCTGTAGTACATTAGATAATATCCGTTTAAAGTTGACTCAGAGTATCTTAAACAAAAAATGCATAATCTTGTTAAATATAAACTTTCGCTAAAACAATATAATTTAAAAAAGATACATTTTATAGATTTATTAAGTTTCGTTTAATTACTATATGTAAATAGACAGATCGACATTCTTTGCCAGAAAACATTGACTCTTTTTAGTAAAGGCTTCACGACAGGTATGTTTTGCAACATATTTGATTTTTAATTGTCCTATTAAGTTGATTAATTGTTCTTTTAAGTTGGAGAAACACATTGGAAAGCGTTATTTTTAGATTCTTCACGTAAATGGTCAAATCGATATTAAGTGTCGAGAGTTGGTGGACATATCTTCGGGCGACAATACGTCCGACTTGCAAGCCTCAACCATTCAAGCTCTAATATGTCGACACCAGAGAATTATCGCGCTCTCGACTAATATCGTGACTGTTTTCTCGTACATAACTCTCACGCGAGAAAGAGAAAATTTATAGAGAAAACTTTGGTCACTTACAATCTTGGATTTTTATTTGTGATTGTTAATAATGCACTGCAAGATATTCTCTTATGCCAATTTAAAATATATATTACATCACAATGTAAACAATAGATATTATTTTCTATTACATACATTGTATAACATATTATTTTCTATTACATTATATCACAAGATCGTATTTAGGTCTATTTTCTTCCTCTAAATTATTAAACATCTGCATATTATACAGATGCTACGTCTTAAAGGCTACAAATAATCGGAGAGACTTTGTAGCTATTATAGAAAAAATGTTTCGTTATTCTCACATATTAATTAATTGACTTTCTACGAACGTATACGCTACAAAATAATATAAATTTATTTTACTTGAATTAAAAGATGCGCTGTAATTGTTTTTATGTGTCTTCTACTCGTCTCTTCTCAAACACATTGGCTCGACAGACCACTAATAAGCACACGAAGATACATTGCCGTCTCTCTTATGTTTTTGCAATTACAGCGCGTTCACTTTGAACATTTACGCGCTTTCAGCGCCGGTCTGTCTTTCTTGCTCTTTAAACGTAGAACAAAGATAAATCGACGTTCAAAGCGCGTGAGCGCTCAAGGCAAACGCACTTATTATCATCATTCTCCCTTTATTATCATAAACTTTTACCTCCGCGTTCGATTCATCCTTATAAATTTCTCCTATTTTTCCCTTTTTTTTTTCATTCGTTTGTTCCACTCTGTCTGTTCCACGTGTATTCAGCTCTTATACATTTTTCCTGCAATTTTAACGTAAATAATCACTGATGAGTACACGAAGATACACTGCCGTCTGTCTTACGTTTTTGCAATTGCAGCAATCATTGAAACGTCGGTTTTCACTCGTGGCTTTCAGGATAAAAAAGTGTATAATTTTTATAGTGACAGAAGTGGGGATTACGCAACAGAGTGTAGCTTCGCAGAATGTCACAGTCTAACTGCAACTTCTCGACCGATCATATCTACCTAGGACCTACAACCGATCATGCTTTAATCGGAAAATTTATCATCCATCTGATGCCACGTCAAAATTTTTCAATACATCGGTACAATCAGTGCAATTTTCGAACATTTTACGTAGCAAATCAGAGTGTCCTCTATTGCATTTATAGTGTTTTATATTTTGTGTATAACAAAAACAAAAAATGATGTCAAGTTTATTAAAGTTATCAAAATCACATAGATTTCATCACCGAGTCGTGAAATTGATTTATTCGGATTTGATGAAGAACGAAATGGAGCCGACGAATATCGTATGTCCTCCTTCTGTGGAATTCGGACTTCGTTTAATTGGCGTGTGGCCCGGCACGTCGCACGCATTTTTACGCATAATTTTCTGCATACTCTCGATGGTGGTGTTCCAAATTTTTCAGTATCAGTACGTGATTATGCATTTTGGCGAAGAAGATTTATTAGTTCTTATTGATGTTTTAAGCGCCACTCTGGCTTACAGTATTCTATTAATTAAACTGATTATTTTCGCATTCAACTCACAGTAAGCTTCTTCGGTTTGATAATATAAATCACAAAAAAAAAAAGAGAAAATTAATTACAAGTTGTATTAAGTAAATGTTAAGAAATTTGTATTATTATGTATCTTAAATTTTTTAATTCGCCCAAACCTTACATTTTGCAATGATGTATGCGAGTTGGTTGATAATTTGGGAAAATAAAAAAACTAAGTAACGTTTTTGCGTCAATATGTGTTCGAAGTATTTCAAATTCGTTATAGTTTATTAGACGAAATGATAGCGTCTATGGTTAAAGATTGGAATACGCGCGACGTTTCTGACGATCATACGATGACAAGGATGGCTTATATCTCTCGTCGATTCTCAAATTTGATAATTGCTTGCAATGCAACGTCGGTGGTCTTTTATGCGACTGGCACACTCTTGAGGCACAGAAGCGGCAATCAGACTGATACTCGAGAGCTTCTCCTTATAATGGAGTTACCCTTCACAATCGACAACGCATCAGTGTACGTAGCTATTCTTGTTACACAATTTATCCATCAGACGAGCGCAGCTAGTGTAGCGGGTGTGTTGAATTGCGTGTTAATAACGCTGGTAAGTACGAATGCTTTGTTTTTAAAATTTGTAAATGCTTTTGAAATTTAGGAAAACGAGATATGTTACAGAATGTCATAGAATCGAATTACTTATTTAGAATCTGATGTTACAAAGAAAGTGGATTATATTTTACTTTTTAAAATATTGATATTTTATAAAAAATATTAGATATTTATAAACATTATTTATATATGCATGTTATTGTAATTTTTACGTATCGTTATATGTGATATGTAAGCTACGATTGCTTCTATTATGATAATCAGGTTCTTCACGTATCCGGGCAGATCGATCTGGTGCGACGAAAATTGAGTGAAATTTCAAAGAAAGACATCGAACGTCATATTGCTGAGAATATTATAAAAACGCTGATTGTTCGTCATCAAAACATCATCATCTTCTCCAAAAATATCGAGGCTCTGTTCTCGAACATCGCGCTGATGCAATTTATATCAAACACTTTAGTTATCTGCTGTTTAGGATTTCTCATTGTAATCGTGAGTAACCTGATATAACATAATTACTTCGTAGTACGAGATATTGCGAAAATTTCAGTCTATTGGCGCTCCGGACGGAACAACGATGCTAGTAAAGTCCTTGATCTTTTATTTAGTTATTAATACAGAGGCATTTATACTTTGTTTCGTAGGAGAACATCTCACTAAGAAAGTTAGTATAATAATATCGCTTAATTTACACGTGTAAAATGTTTTTTATTGTAACTGTAAAAAGGTTTATTTTTTTCGACAATTCGTATTTTGCAGAGCAAAATGATCGGCGACGCAGCGTATGAATCGCTCTGGTACGATCTAACACCGACTCAAAATCGAGATCTTTTATTTATAATCGTAAGATCGCAAAAGCATTTGACGCTCACAGTCGGGAAGATCATGGATCTGTCTTTGAAACAATTTACCACTGTAAGAACTTGGCAGAGAATAATAAAAACGACTAAAGGAAACCATATCTGTTGTTAGATACGATGTTTTGACAATCGAGTAACGTTTCCTATAGTCGCTTGATCGCAACACGATGTTCACGAACGATGGTCGTAATTGGCCTTTATCATATACCTGTTGTAGATTGTGAAAGCCTCGGCATCATACGTGTCGGTGTTACACGCGATGTATTGAAAGTTTAACGTGCTCTATGCCGCCGCTTATATACCTTTGCGTGCAGAAGAATATAGTGCTTTTACTTCCGTCAAGCCGTTTATACAATTAGCAATTTTCCTATTCGCGGTCTGAACGATTCGCGTCACAGCTAGTGTATTTTTCGTGGGACACGTTGTTTGCAGAGATAACATCGATTCGTTTTCTTTTGAGCGACAAACCCAAATTACAAATTTAACTTTGATCCTCTTATCTGACGTGTCCGGTCGAATTTGTTCTAATATGAAAATGAACTCACCTTCTTAAATCATTGCAAACCAAATATCAAACAGAACATTACTTTAAAAATTGTGAGATAATATTATATAATATTATAAGATAGTTACCACAGAAAAAAACACTTATAACTTTAGTTTCTTTTATGCATGTTGTTTTACGTGCTTTGATCGTTTATCGCCATTGAACTCTCCGATCCGTCTCGCAACCGTCGACAGAGCGAACTGTGATCCTCGCGTTATAGTCTTTCCCTCGCAAAAGACACTTACATTGCGTGTCTCCCTTCCGCTATCTTTCGCGATGCGTTACCCTCGAACAAACTTTTCAACTATGCTCGTGTTTAAACATTTCGTGAAAACTGCTATCCGTCCGTTCTTTTCGCGTTGCATTATTAAAGAGTGCACAAGTGCATACGTAAGATTGAGGGAATGGACACGCTTTTTTCACTATTCGTAAAATTATATAGCTGCAACTTTTCATATGATACACACGATACAATGGAAATGAATATGTAAATTTAAGCAGTGATTGGTGTCATTGCCCGATGACTGTTCGTTGATCTACTTGCGAGCAGACTTTAATATTGGTGAATTTATCTCACAAACGTAATGCATGCGCGCGAATAAGCCTTGAAGGGTTTTTTTTTAATCTACGAAAGAGATGCGATTGACCACGCTGAGCCGCGCAGTTACATTTGGCCTGCACGTTTACGGCGTTTGGCCCTACGTACCATCTACTATATTGTTTCGATTCTACTGGATCGTGATGCTCAGCACAGCTCAGGTTTTTCAGTACCGATATGTGATAGTGAACATTCATTCGGACGATTTTTCTCAATTTATGGACGGAGTGAGTAGCGCACTGGCGTCTTCTCTGCTGTACATCAAGCTCGTTATTTTGTGGGTCAATCAACGGTAAGGTGTGCTTGTGGAAAGAATAATGTAACAATCGAATTTTGCGTGTGCAAAACTTTTATAAGATTTTATAAGTCGGCATTTAAAAGAAGATTTTATAGTGGGGGTCATCTTAGTTCTTGTCCTCAGATGATTATTAATCAAAAAAACAATTCCCACAGCATCTTAAAATGAACTTGGGATGATCTTGAATATAAAATCAAAAGATATGAATAAACTGAGATTCTATTTTGTACATTTATTACCGACAATTATCCGTGCAATATGTGACGTTGTGCAGTTAGTTTGATACCAAAACAGCTGCGTACCGACACATATCAAACCGACATTCATCGGTACAAGTGTACAGAATAAGATTCCTGGCCTAACAATAAGTAGTAGACGCAAATACAAACGATATGTCTGATTGTTCACTTAGAATATTTTGTGATCTCTTGCAAATGATGAACACGGATTGGCAAGACTACAATTCAAATCACTATAGTTCACGCGTGCTGACAAACACGGCGAATCTTGCACGCCGCACGTCGAAGTGGATTATCGGCGCGCAAGTGGTTTCCGTAATTCTTTACAGCATCGGTGTTATCGCCGCTAACGTAGGTAATCCTGCGAGGATAGAACCGTACACGCGAGAGCTTATTCTCAAAATGGCGTTTCCTTTTAATATTAGTACTGAGTCTATTTACTTGACGGTTCAGTCAGTTCAATTTTATCATCTGCTGTTGGTAGGCTGTGGCATTACAATCGTAAATTCATTTTTAGTCACTTTGGTAAGTGTATAATGCCATTGTTACACAACATTTTCGTAAGTTCTGAATTAAAAATCTTGTGAACAATAAACAAAGAAGAACAATTTGTAAATTGCTAAGCGCTTAAAAAATTACTTAGTTTAGGTATAAATTTTTTCACAAAGATATAATATTATTTTTTAATTGTGAAATGTTACAATGTATGTATAAAAAGCGTAACATATTTTTTATTTTGTAAACAAATAAAAAACTGGGATTTTATCTTACGGAAGATTATCAAATGGTAAACTTTAGATACTTCATGTCGGTGGTCAAATCGACATTCTTTGTGAATGGTTGACAAACGCTTTCTCCGGAAATGTAACACATTCATCAGAAGAGATTACAATGCGATCAATAATCACAAAGCATCAGCAGATTATTCTATTTGCAGAAAGTGTTGAAAATCTCTACACGTACATTGCGCTAATGCTGCTTTTATCAGACACGCTTATCATATGTTGTTTAGGATTTATTATCGTTACCGTGAGTAATTAATCAACAAAACCACTGCGTGAGATATTGAGTTTAAGCACAAAGATGTCAATAACTGTTAAATTTTCTCATTCTCGTGATGTTAAAATCCAAAGATGATTACGGAAGTGTCGAAGAAACTTTAATATAAAAACTAATTGTTAGTGTTTGTATTTAGAAATTATTAGATGGTTTGTACTTGGAAATTTTAGTCTCTTGATGCGCCCGATGCTGCTGCTATTTTAGTCAAGTCTGTATTATTTTACATCACGATGAACCTCGAAGCTTTTATATACTGTTTTGCTGGCGAATATTTGAGCGCCAAGGTAAACTTCATCACGTCAATCACGTATATTAGAAGTTGTCATCCTTAATTAATCATTATATTTTATTTTCAGAGTAAGATGATCGGTCATGCAGCGTACGAATCTGTTTGGTATGAGTGTCCAACTACGGAGAGTCGAATTATATTGTTTATTATTCTAAGATCACAGAAAACATTGACTATCACGAGCGGAAAAGTCATGGATTTGTCGGTGGAACGTTTTACTAGTGTAACATTATGAATTTGTCATTTTTTCTAAAGTATTAAAGATTTTCGTTTCAGCAGATTGAATAAATTTTTACATATCTTATATAAACATTTACTTTTATCTCTTGTATTAGGTATAAATATTAATATTGTAATTATAAATATTTCACTATTTATATTGTGTTCTACAAGAGCATTTTTAAACTTGCAGGTTATAAAAGCATCCGCATCGTACATATCAGTATTGTTAGCAATGTACTGAGAAATCCGATTATAAAAATAGTAGAAAACAATTGTAGAAATAATTTAATTATCTTAATAAAAAATAAGATGTTTTAAACGACACAGTCTTCTAATTTTATTTTTTATGAGTACCCTCTCTAAATTTATTTGATCACAGAGAAGTATATATATTATCACATGTAAGATTTAAAAAACTAAAATGCAAAGTAACAGTATTTATCTTTTTTTCTTTTTCATTAAGTTTTGGCTTGTTTATATACGGAAAAACATATTCATTAAAAACATATTGTTATATTATTATACACTAGAAAGACTGTTCGAATTTTGCGTGCTCTTGATATATCAGAAGAAAAAAAGGGAAGTAGAGAGATAAATTTATCTTCTTTTGTAAAATGTTCTCAATACATATTGCTGTCACGCTTATTTCTCGCGTGTGGGACAACTACCAGCAAAACAAAATATTTTAGCTTAAATATAATTTTTTATAATTATTACAGAACAAACTCATGCAACACACACATTTTCGTCTTTTTCCTTTCTCTGTAACAACAAAACGTTTTATCCTCATGTCGAGTGCAAGTGGTGTAAACCGCATTTCCAAACTCGCAGCTTGTTGGATTTTTTAAATCGTGTTCGCGATGGCACAAAAACTTGACTCAAAAAATAAGAGATTCACTTGCATTTTACGACGCCGACTTTGATCGTCGCTGAGATTATTGCGTGATTTGCAGCTTCTTCAAGTTTGCGTTACGTGATCGTAAGAATATTTAATGAGTAGCTTGCCGAATGGTTAATATTTAGCGATTTGAGAGCTGCGACGTTTGGCTACGTGCGCAACTTCTCCTTTTGAATTTCGCAGCAGACATGAATTTCTTGGATGCATTTTTCTTATATGGTCTTCGAGAAATACAAAAAACGAGTCAGTACAGTAATAATAATCGGTGTCTGCGCTTGCGGCATCTTTATCGTTAATTGTTTTCTGTGCTTTGATCGTTTTTGCGTTAACCGCCTTCGATCTCTCCGATCCGTCTCGCAAGCGTCGACAGAGCGAACTGTGATCCTCGCGTTATAGTCTTTCTCTCGCAACAGACACTTACATTGTGTTCGCGTGACACCCTCCCGCTATCTTTCGCGTTACGTTTCCCTCGAACAAACTTTTCATCTTTGCTTGTGTTTGAACATTTCATAAAAACTACTTTTTATTCTTCTTTTTCTTCTTGCATATTTAAAAAGTGTACAATTGCATACGTGAGATTGCAGGAAGAAACACGCTTTACTCACTATTCGTAAAATTACATAGATGTAACTTTTCACATGTTACAATGGACATATGTATATTTGACGTGCAATGATGAGTGTCATTGACCGATAATATTGTTTCTTGATTCGGCCGCAAACAGACCTTACTATTGACAACATAATTTGACAATCGTAGTGCGCGCCGGTAATTAAGCCTCGAAACGTTTTTTTTTTCTTCGAAAGATGCGGATGACCACGCTGAGCCGAGCAGTTATATTTGGTCTGCACATTTTCGGCGTCTGGCCTTACGTACCGTCTACTATATTGTTTCGATTTTACTGGATAGTGGTGTATACCACAATTCAGGTTTTTCAGTATCGATACTTGATAATGAACATTCATACGGACGACTTTCCTCATTTCATGGACGGTGTGAGTAACGTACTATCGTGTTCTCTGTTTTACATCAAACTCGTTATTTTGTGGGTCAATCAACGGTAAGCTGTGCTTGTAAAGATAAGACGAAGATTACGTGTGCAAAACCAATTTTATAGGTCGGCATGTATAGTGTGATTATATATTGAAGATCATTTTGTATCTGCGGATGATGTTTAATCAATAAAACAGATCGTACAACATTTTAAGATGCACTTTAAATGATCTTGAATATAAAATCGGGCTACGAATATGCTGGCCGAAGTAGTAAACACAAATGCAAATGATAAATCTGATTGTTCACTTAGAATATTTTTCGATCTCTTGCAAATGATGACCACGGATTGGCAAGACTACAACTCGAATCACTATAGTTCACGCGTCCTGACAAATACGGCGAATCTGGCACGCCGCACTTCGATAGTGATAATCGGCATGCAAGTGATTGCCATAACTTTTTACAGTGCCAGTGTCCTCGCCGCTAACGTAAGTAATCCTGCAAAGATGGAATCGTACGCGCGTGACCATATTCTCAAAATGGCGTTGCCTTTCAACATCAGTACGGAATTCAGTTACTTGATAATTCAGTCAGTTGAATTTTCTAATTTGCTATTGCTGGGCTATGGTATGGCAGTCGTAAATTTATTTCTAATCACTTTGGTAAGTGTATAATGCTATTGTTGCACGACATTTTTGTAAGTTCTGAATTAAAAATCTGATGAACATTACAGAAAGAAGAACGATTTGTGAATTGTTAAGCGCTTAAAAAGTTACTTAGTTTAGTTATAATTTTTTTCACAAACATATATATTATATTTTAATGATAAAATGTTACAATATTTATATACATAGTGTAACATATTTTTTATTTTTTAAATACTTAAAAAACTGGGATATAATCTACTGAAGATTATCATCAAATGATAAACTTTAGATACTTCATGTTGGTGGTCAAATCGACATTCTTTGTGAGTGGTTGACACACGCTTTCTCCAGAGATATAAAAAATTTATCAGAAGAGATTACATTGCAATCAATAGTCACAAAACATCAGCAGATTATTTTATTTGCAAAAAAAATTGAAAATCTTTACACGTACATTGCACTAGTGATTCTTTTGTCAGAGACGCTCATCATATGTTGCGCAGGATTTATTATCGTTACCGTGAGTAGCATCAGCAAAACCAATACTTGAGTTAAGTTTGTACGAAATGATGTCAATAACTGTTAAGGCTTCTCACTTCTGATGTTTAAATCAAAAGATGGTTACGAAAATGTTGAGGAGCCTTATTATAAAAAATAGCTATTACTGTTCGTACTTGGAAATTTTAGTCTCTTGATGCGCCCGATGCTGCTGCAATTTTAGTCAAGTCTGTATTCTTTTACCTCGCAATGAATCTCGAAACCTTCATATATTGTTTTGCTGGAGAATATTTGAGCACCAAGGTAAACTTCATCACGTCAATCGTATATTAGAAGGTATCATTTTTAATTTATCATTGTTTTTTATTTTCAGAGTAAGATGATCGAACATGCAGCGTATGATTCTGTTTGGTATAACTGTCCGACTACGAAGAGTCAAAGTATAGGGTTTGTTATTTTAAGATCACAGAGAACATTGACGATCACGAGCGGAA
>QVNW01000434.1:0-47790 GCA_014825475.1 Pseudomyrmex flavicornis | reverse complement strand
ATATATATATATATATATATATATATATATATATATATATATATATATATTCGAAAGACAGTTGTTATCGAAATTATACAACAATTGTAAATACGCTACGTTAAATGGAATTTGAGACAAGCCTACATTTCGTGAAATATGCTTTTCGAAAATTAATTGAATATACAGTGCTAACACCCTGATGAATGTATTAATCAGACGAATACATCATCACAGACGTTTCTCTCTCTCGAAACTCTTACGACTTCGCCTGTCCGGCAATTTGTAACTGTCTGCCATTGTGCCTGTGCTGTGAAATTGCTAATAGCGTGTTACGGAGATGCGAGATTTGTGACGATCGTTACAACACAAGCATCTAAGTATCATTTCTCTCCTCTTTACTCTTACTCTAGCTTGCTTCTCAACAGATTCTGATTATTATATGTACGAGATTTTTCCGTGATAACATAGTCTTGATTGATAACAATCGAGCAGCGGATCTCTTGTTTTAAATTTAATATCGAAGAGAAAAGAAATTTAATTAAGACTGGAAAAGTTTTTAAATTATTATTAAAAAGCATGTAATGTTTTTAGTGTGTATGTGTAATATATATATGCGTAAAACTTTAAACAAATCGAACTTTTGCATATGTGTGGTGCGCACCAGCATTTTTATTGAAAACATACATTATTCAACCAATGCGGAAATGCATTCCACCATCCACGTGCAACGCGCCGCGTTTCCGCCCGTCAAAGAACAGTGGATGCATACAATACGCGTGCGCATTATACGGATGCTCGCTGGAAGGTCATGTGCTGTCAGTGGATAATGACAACCTGTGCATGAAACTAGGTCAAATTCGATGTGAGATCGACTAGACTAATTAGCAGAGCAGCTATATAATGCTTAACGCATTGTAAATCCGGATTGTAAATTGCATTGCGCGTATATAGATGAGACCTGCTGCGTGATTACGAGAGTGATAGCGCGATAATGGTGTATTATAAATGTTGTAAATATATACATCGATAGTAAACCGGAACGCATCAAATGCGCACAAATATTAGCAAACTGAGAGTGAATTTAATTGGGAATTGTACTTTCGCTACATTTAACTTTTACATCAAGTGAAATAGACATTTTGCTCTTGCTTTAAAATTACAAAAAAACAAACAAACAAACAAACAAACAAACAAATACTGTGAAACAAATCTCGAAAATAATGAAGCCTGTAGTTGCGCGGAGCACGCATCGGATCACAGCGAGATAATTCGTCGCGTTTTAAACGCGCATGTGGAGCGAGGAAGTGATATGAAAGGGAAAAGGTCGTCGGAAAGGGGTTGTGACGAAATTCGATGCACTTTTGGCTCATATCAACAAAGGGCTGTGTTACATTCCGCGCCGGTAATCGCATTTACGGTCGATGGAACGCGTGCACGCGTGTCAGTGCGTGCGCGACGCACGCACCCCATACGCGTTATGTAACAATTACGTCACGAAAGGCCTCTATCAGATGCTCGCGTCTAACGAAGAGGACCGCGCGAAATCAGGACAAATTTGACGAAACCGTAGGATGATTACGACGCGGTTGACGCCGGAGTTACACATCGTCGCGTTGCAACAAGCTATATACCGTGAATAATCCCTAAATCCACGACGTGAGTGGTATTGCTAACGAAGCGGCAATTCAATATCAACGCGTGCGACTACCCAGCAAATTCGTCATAAAAAAAAGATAACAAAACGAACATACTATCATCTCGACCGCGCTAATTAATTATTTTTTATTATATTAAATTCTTATTTCTGAAATTTTTCCTTTTTTTTTAAAAGAAGAATCAGCTTTGTTCGAGTGTCTATAATTTTGCAAGTACCTTCAAAACTGTTTTTTTAATTTTATTTTTCACGGAGGGAGTTGTGCGGTAAAAGTTTTATTGTTTCTCGTTTGTTTAGTTTAAATGAAAAACGCATTTTTTACAATAGTATAAATAAATAAACAACAACGAGTTTTTTTCGCTAGTTGGAAACCGAAATTGCAAACTTATTCAGCAACAAAAGACGAGGAGAAAAAATCCCGAACGGAGAATCAGATTACATTCGAAACTATTACAACGTGATTCGAAGTAAAGTTGAATGTATTTGCGCTGCGGTAGCTGAATACTCGCGGAAATAGGCGGATCAAGGTGAAATTTAGGTCTTGCGGATTAAAACTCTGCAAACATCCGAAAGCGTACTCGAAGAACTGCCAACTCGTGTGCTGTAACATCGACGATTTCAGTTATCCGAGTGACCTGTGCCGCTCGGATTATCTGGATCGTTTCATTAAGCGAGCTCGTAAACGAGAGAGAGAGAAAGAAAGAGAGAGAGAAAGAGAATGGCTACATCTAAATCGAGTAAACTTTATTATTCGTGTTGACTTTCTATTTGCGGTTTGAATAAATTTACAAACATCATAAAACGACACTATTTAATAGATACAAATTTTTAAGCACGTGAATGAAAGCTTCCAATTAGTAGATTAAATTAACATGTTTAAAAATATATTTGTATGTACATCCAGCACATTGGCTCGTATTGACCTTGAACTATCTGCTAGATATTAGAAATTTATTCGAACAGATGCTAAATACTCGTTTCGCACAAGTTGAAAGTTATTTCAATATATTTATACGTGAAAAAGTTTAAAGTAAGCAGTTTAGTGAGTGTAAGAATAACAAACAGAAGCAGCAGTTTTGATATAATTAGTTCTACCAACGTCGTCACATTCGGTCAGAGAATCGAATCATTGGAGAATATCCTGTTCGAGAGTATCGTATGTAGTCGGAGGTACCACTTGGTACGTGGTATCGGAAATGTTGAAGACCGGTCTATTACATTCTGATCGATAGCATTTCTCATTCGATGAAATTACACAATATCGTAAACATGTTTCTCGTTGTCAGATCAAGTCTTTCTGACATTCCTCTTTTATTGTTTTGTTACAAGAAAATACAAAACACTTTATATTTCTATATGTTATATTTTTACTAATATTATTCTGCACAAGCCAGAATGTGTGTGTATTCTGCTTTTTCATGCGCGTAGCGCATTTAATCGATTAAATTCAGCCTCGAGAAACAAAATTCCGGAGGTGACAGGTGTAGCTTAGGTGTGATCGTGGGATCCGCAAGTACGGTTTGTCCGCTGTTTGAAGAGCGGGCGCGCCTCGGGCTCCATTTGACTGCATTGACGATTCGCGCGGTGTAGTTTATCGGGAGGCGGCAGGGGTAAGTTTCCTCCAGTGCAGGCGGCGGTGTGAAACTTTCGTCGAGTAATCCGTTACGAAAGTTATCGGGCGTAACGTGCACGGAATTTCCGTAAATACGGATAATCGAGAAACGTGCCGGCTACCTACGCTGTGTTTCTCTTTCTCCTCTCAGTATTTCGCGACGGGAGTGCAACCGCATATCGAACCACTCTCTTTTCTCTCTCTCTCTCTCCCTCTCTCATCCTGGTCGATGCTGCGCAATTGCGAATAACGATTGGCACACGCAATGAACTCTGCGTTGTGCGGTACGTCGCGCAAAATAAAATTTCACGGGACGTTTGTCCGCGCGCGAATCCGATCGGCATTTCGTTGAGAAAGGGCAGGAACTTAAAGTGAAACGTGTCGCGAGAAACCGGGTTAATGGGAAAAATCGAGAAGTGTCAAACTTGATTGGAATAGTTTCGAGAGAAGCTTTTCTTATCTTTGTGTATACACCGATTTTGCCACTACTGTAGCCGCGAGAGAAAATCCTTTTTCCGTGTTATTGTAATACTTATGTGTATTATTTTTAAAATAAAGGAGAAAGAAAAAGAAGAAGAAAGTTTAGTGCAAAAAGATAATTGCACTGCGCAAAAATACGCGTGTTAAAGAGAAAATGCGTACTTTTGTTACGATAACACAGACAACAATTCGCGCGGGTAAATGTGAGTAATATTAGCATTAAGGAATCTATCAAAACAAAGTGTCTTTCTGTTCTTGCTCGGTCATTTTCTCGGTTCAACGTTGTAATTCAACGAATAAGCATACTTTTAATTAAGCGCCACTGTGCATCGCGCGCGTCGCATTGTGTCTCGTAAAATACTATTCCCCTGTGAAACGGAGAACAGCCGCGCCGTTCTAGACACGTTTCAGGATGTTATTTTCGCAAGCATTTCGCTCGCGACCTCCTCGAGCCTCCTGTACTTCCGGTGCTTTCTCGTCCTTAGCGGAATCCTTCTCGGCGAAAAAGACCAGCGTGTGTTATCGTAACTGTCGACGCGCTAAAGAAAAAGCTACGTTGTGTTTTCCTTTATTCCACCCACAAGAGGACGTTTTTTTTTTTTTTTTTTTTTTTTCTGCACGTGTTCTTTCTTCGCGTCGCCGACTATACACCATAGGGTTGCATCTCTGCGGCCTCTTTTCTTTATTTTCACAGCAAAACGCAGCCTCAATGAGAAACTATTCACACGGGCTATTTTAGCGGAACGCGACGAATGGGCTTCTTTCAAAGTCCGACAACAGCCGAAAATGGCCGGAACAGAGGCACGGCCTCGGATCCGCCAGCGGCGGCGTATCAAGCGTATAAACCCGCATTGTGTGTTTAGCACAGAATGCGGTTTAGACAAATTTACGCGTTTTTAATGACCTCAAATAAATGGATTTAATTTTGAAAAGAAGTGAGAAATTGTATCAAAATTCTTTGATTGTTGAGAAAATCTTATTGAGGAAATTAATTATCGCGAATTTCTGTTTGCAATAGTCAGGTGCCGAATATTATGGGTCTGTTTGTTTAAAAATAAAAGCCTTATTATGCAGCATGCGCATTTTCATCTTTTGCATTATTAATAATCCCACTTATCTTTATTGCAATCGTCATTTGTTATTATCGCTGAATAAATGAATATAGGGATAAATTAAAATTGATGTGTGTACGCTTCTATGTGTATACGCTTCTCAGAATAATTGTATAACGGTGCAATGAAACCTGCGTGCGGGAGAGCGTTGTAGAGTACAGCGTGTATTTAATTGCGATTAAACAAATGCATTTCCATTAGAACAAATGAAAAGTTTGGCAAAATGTGTATAATACTAAAGTTATTATTAAATACTAGAGGTATTGTATTTGAATCAGGAAGAGTAGACACAGGTTTTTGAAAATGTATGTAACAATTTTATATATATTTTTTTTTTAATTTTTAAGAAAATTTATTAATTGAAAAAAAGTTTTTTCTTTGAGATGAGTTTATGATTTATGTCACACAATTAATTAATATAACGCGAATGCAAATTTGAGCGAAAATAAATATGAACAGTCGCGCAATTTGCATCACGAAATATTAAACTTATTTTACGTAACAACGTTTACGTCGTTAAAAATGTATTCACAGGTAATTTTGATGTTATCTACGTAACGTTGTGTGACCTGCATAAATATATTAAAAAATAGTCGAATAAAAACTGATGAAGGAAGATAGAAACCAGAGAGAAAGAGAGAGAGAAAGAGAGAACGCTTGTACATAGTTATAAAATTTTCAATAAATTAAATCTTTATCTCTGGTTTTGCATTATTTTCTGCGCAATGTTTTTTGCAGATTATAATATTAATAAAAATATACGACAATCGTATGCCGCGAAAATAACATGGTACGTGGATCCGTTCGTGGATTTCCGTTTCGCGCGATTTTTATTCGCTGGGAATCAGAAAAAAATTCAGGGAAATATAATTTAATAAATATTCATGAACTATATTTGAATTACCAAACGCTGACTTCATATAAAACAAGGACGGAATGCTGCGTGCAGTTTATACACGGTTTATCGGCGCGTCGATAAATTGGTATTTTGTAAACACCAGAAAGCGGATAATAAAATTTGTATAACCGTGCGCAATGCTCTGTGCATTCTTGAGTTTTAAAAAAATCTATGCGAAATATTGCTTGCGTATTAAAATATTTTACAATATTTTATTAACCTCTCAGTTTTCTTCTAAATAAGAATAATACGAGCATTTTATATTTTTTGTTTAGGTGCTCTTGAAAAATTACAAGTTTTTGCCGCGTAGAGATGAATAATGGATGACGAATTAACAAGCTGTCATTTGTTATTCAGATATCAATACATTCAAATGGAATAAATTTTCTCAAAATTTAGGTTCCGTGGTTAACACACACACATATATATATATATATATATATGTGTTAACCACGCAATGTCTTTGCTCTTAGCCTGTCCTTCTCTTAGTCTCGTACCCACCAGTTTAAGGAGAGAGAAGCAAGTTGTCGCGTAAAAGGTATTATTCATTGTTCTCTCGAAATGCGCGGGGTTTCCTAATCGGCTGAAACGTCTGGCAAATGCCCTTTGGGTATTTCATCGGCGCAAGAGTGTTAGATGTAGAAACGCTTTTGCGTAATGAGTAGTTGAGATTCCTTGTTAAAGAGCCCCCGAAACTCTGCACTGCGGCTTTCGTGCGGTTCCCAACAGGTTTCGACGTTTCGCATAGTTTCTTCCTGCAGTTCTGCTTTGTTGTCGATCCTACGGAAGGCACATCCTCTGTACACATTCGATGCACTACTCTCTGTAGAATACGTCGATTAGAACACACATTAGTTTAAGAAGTCGTTTAGTTTAAGAAAGCGTTCTTGCTTTTTCGAAGTTTAAGATGTAATTTTGTTTTTTTTTTTATCTAAAGTAATTAGTAATTAGAGATGCTTTGATAAAAAATTGTCATTTTATTCTTAAAAAAAACCGCATTACATTATTTAAAATATTGTACCATATTCTGAGAGAAAAAATATTTAATAAAAATATTTACTATAAAAGTCAAGAACAAACAAACAAAAACTTACACTACTTGGTTACCGCTCCTCGAAGGTTTGATTAATAAGATAAAACCTATAAATAAAACTTATTTGCTTGGTGACTTGAAAAAGAAAACAACAAATAAAACTTCAAATTAAAATTTGAAATAACAAGAATTAAAATTATTTAGTTTATTCTGCTCTTGTATAATAAAAGATAAATATTTGTTTGTTAGGAGAGAGCAATTTAACGAAATTAACGGAAATACATCTCGAAAAACAACATATACTCTATATTGCAATCTATATTATTGAAATGTTGCCTTACGTAATATATGTGTTTTTCAATTAAATTCCTTATCCGCTTTTTACTACAGAATCCATAACAAAGCAGTTTATCCAGAGAGATTAATTGCTTGGTAAAATCGTCTGATCATAAAAATAGACAGAGTTTGTTTGATTGAAGTACATTTTGCATTCTTTCTCGTTTGATTATTCATTCGATCTATTGGAAGTATTACACGGCAATGAAACAAATGTTTTTCCGCAGATAACATACTTTTTGTCATTTTTTTTGTTTATTATTTGACTTGTTGATCTTTATTGTTGATTATCGAAATTTTTAGTTGTTTTCTTTTCAATTTTATTATGTGCGTGCTCATTTGATGACATATACATACACTACGTACACAATCACATTACAAACAACAGTGGTGTCTCTAACACACAGCGTCTTAGGATGTTACGCCGCACAGCTGCAAACTATTTTCTAGATCATCTCTGTAGCATAGCAAACTAACTCGGCAAGTTGCGAAATCGTCACGTTCGTGCGAACTAGTAGTAATCAAGGCTGAAGGAAACATCGTGGGTAGGAACAGTAGTAACGATCCGAATTTGCATCGCGTGGTGAATAATCCCGCGATTCTAAGAATCCGTATTATTGTCAACGAAGGAATAAATTACGCGCGTGCCCTTTTTAACTCTTTCATTGCTGACTTAATAAGACACCATGCAGCCTGTCTCTGCTAAAGTATTTGTAACAGTTTTTCAAAATAATTGAAATGAACTCGCAGGTCACTCTCGATAGTTAGAAAAGAAATCGAACTTCGAGAAGTTTAAACGCACGAAAAAACTATTTCTGTCACTGGATATTAATCTTCTAAAGTCTCGAATATGTTCGAGCTCAGCAGTGAAGGGTCACTATCAATCTCACTTCTTAAAATTAATCTTAAATCGAGAATTGCAAAAGAAAATAAATTAAATTTTGGGTTTTGTCAAAATGCTAACATGCAATTGTCTCTGTTTTGTTTCGTGTCTTGTGCAAATAATTCGGAGGCAGCTACTGTTAAGCAGATGTCTTACAATACAATACAGTATGTTGCATATGAACTTAGCGCGCGCTGCCGCGCAGTATGCAACGTCGACCCAATTGAAACTGAACTCTGCGGCTGGCCGATCCGCGCTAATTAATTACTACGCTGCCGGCAAATTCATTACAACAAACAATGTTTCTAACAATGGTAGCAGCGAATGTTTAGCTACATTATCCTCATCGTCCGCGTCGCTCAACCGAAACTGTAGTGCAGTCGCATTGAAAACGATCGCGTGTAAACTTCACCGTAGCCAGTCCGGCGCGCGTTGCGCGCGTGTAGTTCGCACCTGTATATTTTCCATCTGAATTTGCTGATTATCGCATCGAGGTGCGCGAGGTATGACGCCGCAAATAATCATCGTGCAGCGAGAAATGCGATTGAACGTGGCGGCAAATGAATTTTATCGCTCGAAAGTTTCGTTTCGGTTGCGTGTACAACCGATCGTCAACCAATCGATCTTCTCTCTCGTTGAGGAAAAAGAAATTATTTATATCGCTATTGTATTTCTTCCTACGCGTACATCCGTGTTTAATGTGCATGAAACTGAAACAAAAATTTACATAAAAATACAAAGCAATGTAATAATATTGCGTAAATGTACAACTGGTTTGCTTGTAACTTGCAACAGATGTATCGTATTACGATACATGCCGATACTAACGATAATAATGACGAATATTGTTACGCAGTTGATACGCAGATAATATATAGTTTTTCGAGAATAATAAAATAATTATTCCAGCAAAATGATGTTTCCCGTCGTTATAAGTTTCGGATATATACACGGCACGGAATTAAATTCCGGAAATTTTATTCCGCTCGCGCGGTGTAGATGACAAAAAATACAATGAATATAACGAGGAATAACGAGAGATGGGAGATATATAGAGACGTTTTCTCTTGAAACTTACATTGTAATGCCAACTCTGTGAAGAGTGAAGTAAACTTGCGAAAACGTTCGATGGAAATGCCCGGGAGATATCGCGGTTCGAAGAAGAATCGTTAATTATAACGATAATTAGCGGGCGCGCTTTTGTAATGGCAATTCTCGGGATTTCTCGGGCATCGATCCTTCACCTCGGATTTGCTATCTCTCGGACCAAGTTCGAGAAGTATAAATGGAATACGATTTTGTCCTAATTAACCGTCCGCCGGAATTGGGATCTTTGTTCTCTTATGTAGGTAAGAGATCACTTCGGGCGTGATCTCTCTCGTATACTGCAAGATACTTTTATCTCTATGTATTCATGGAAAACTATTGATATTGCAAGAAAGTGAATGAAATAATTTTCCAATAGAAAGAAAACTTCGAAAAAAAAGTAGATTTAATATAATTACTCTCTAATTATCTATTAAATTAAAAATTTTTTAATGAAACGTCATAGATATTATTTCGTGGAGATGTCGAGGATATAAAAGTGACCTCGCGCACTACAACTCCTCGTGACACAACAAAGGTTCATCATTAAACTCATTCCTTGCTTGCGAGAAAACAATCTTTCTCTCTCGTTATAATTCACAAGCGAATACGGTTGAATCGAGTTCTAAAACCAGATTATAATCTAGAATTATGTACAATTCACAAACAGTTCCATCGCATCTGGAACATTTGTTGAAACGCGACACAGTTTCTCGAAGAAGCTTACGAGAATGTATAGCGCGACGAGCGTCGCGGTAGCGTTTAATGAGCCTGTCCTGAATGCGGATTCCCTTTTTTTTTGTGGTTTCAGCCGTGCGAGAAATCGGACGATTTTCGCGCTGCACAATGTGCCGCCTTTAACAATGTGCCATACAGCGGACAGCTGCTCAAGTGGTATCCCCATTACGATCCGGCTAGACCGTGCGCTTTGATCTGCCGTGGTGAGCAAACTCTCGAGAACGGCATTACACGCTTGCGGCAGGAAGTGTCGTCGTCGTCGTCGTCGTCGTCATCGTCGGCCGAAAGGACGTTGCCCACCGACAGTTTGCAATTCGACAGCGACGAAACGATAGTGGTGCAACTGGCGGACAAAGTGGAGGACGGCACAAGATGCCACGTCGAGAGCACGGACGTGTGCATAGACGGCGAGTGCATGGTGAGTTCTTCCTCTTTTATATATCCGCGTCCGAGTTTTTAGAAATACAAATTTTTATTTTTATTTTTTTTTCAAGAATAAGATGAGATTTTTTTTTGGCTTTGAGAAAATGCAAAAGTTGATTGTAAATTACTAGGTGCAAGAGAAGTGGATTAATTGTGTTTTAGACTCTCGTGTCTTTTGAAATTGACAAGTACAGGAGGGAGTCGAGTCATTATCCTGCGCGCTTATTGTGTCCTACTCGCTGATCCGACGCTTGAATTGAAAATCAAGAGCGGTACTCGATTTCTCATCCAACTTCTCTCGAAAGCTCGTCACGGCGAACAATTTCGCGAGAGAAGAAAAAGAGAGCGCATATGTTAGATATTTCAAGAATTTTATTGTTTTTACGCGCGTCCTTAATGAAACAGACGTTGAATAGAGAGAGAGAAAGAGAAAGAAAGAAAAAACGCGCGTATTTTGTTCTTGGAAAATTTTTGTTGAAACTGAAATAATTATCGCGAGCGGCGCTGCTTATTGGAAATCGTTAAAAACTGTATTAATATTGCTCATCAATTTATACATTCTTCCTCATAACGATTAAATATGTTTTACTTCTATCCGAAGTTACAATAGCTGAACGTGTATATAAAGCGATGTATTGTGTACAAGCGATGTATGTGTGTGTGTGTGTATTTCCATCTTTCACGTTCCAATTATTATCGAAATTGCAACACGTCACAATTAAAACGAAACCGAGCTTTCGTTTGCAACGAAAATTACTATCGCCGCAAGCGATTATCTCTTTATAATTGTCTTGATCTCTCGCGAGAGATGTAATTATCGATTCTTAACCGCGGCATTATCGGAAACCATGGATCTGTCACGTGCAGACCGCAGTATGTTAGGTGCGAGGAGCATTAAGCGGTAGGGTACAGTGCGCCGCTTGTCAGTCACTATAAATTGTCGGTCGATCAACACGTATAGGCCTTTACTCGTTAATTACGGAATTACAACGATACTTAGACTTCGCGCAACCGTAATTTAGTTAATAACGATGATGCACGGTAAGATGTACGGTCAAGATGAGTCAAGTTTCCTGTCGTTTAATTATGTTTGCGCGGTAAAATTACACATAGACAAGTAAGCGTAATAAATTATTCTTTTTTGTGGTAATTAATGAAAAAAATTCAAAGCCGAAGGGACATGTAAAATGCCACTAGAATTCTTTTTTTTTCTGACTTTTAAAAAACATTTTGTTTATCGAGAGGAAAAGAGAAAGAGGCGATTTAATATTGTAATTATAATATTTAATATTTTCACGTTTCCATATTTTCCACGTGCGAATATCTGATGGAGTAGTTTGTAAATATATCAGAGAGAGACATACGAGAAAGATTTACGTAATAATTCAAAGTAATGACGGATCTTAAAATTATTCTTTGATTTATAAATCTATTTAAATCGCGTGCTCATATTTTTGCCTATGTCAACTCGTTCTCGGTCGTGTGGCTAATATCTTGAAAATTTACATATTAAATTCACGAGTAGCTGGACCCGCATTTTGAACATCGATATAATCCGATCTGTAATTTTGATCGAATAATTACTCAATTAATTAATCAAGAGTCGCGTGTGAATCGAACAATGTATCGGCGAAACGTTACCTGAAACACTAAATAGGGGAGTAACCTTTATGCACATGAAAGCCACGCTTGAAATTAATTGTATTAACGTGAATGCAAATTATATGTATTAAATTATGGATAATATATATTTAGCGAAGAAAAACTGATTTCGAATTAATCAAAGAGACATCAAAGAGTTGAAAATCAATGATAATATACATATGCAAAATAGACATATATTACAGATAATGCCGTCGATGTCTCTCTTTCTCTCTCTTTCTCTCTCACTGTGTGTTTTCGTATTTTTATTTTAAATTCTTTGCCGTAACGCGCGAAAGACGAAAGAGTTTGACAAATTATTAATTATCAATTAAGTAGATAAGCAACGTTTAAAAAAAAAAAAAAAGTTCGGGAGCCGGTCTTAAGACTGAGATTAAACTGCGAGCGTTACTTAAGAATTTAACCGCAATTGCTACGTCTCTTGTCGAAACTTCCGTAAGAAACTTTTGGAGTTAGTAGAGAAACTCTCCGGAGGAGATTCACCTAGATGTCGGCACATGGGCGAATATTCTGGTGAGGAACGGGGGAAGGGAAGGAGGTGGTAGTACCTTAAACATATTCGCGACTCGTCGGTTTTCCAGCTTCAACCGCGACGCTCTGCATCTCACGCTTTACATCTTGTTGAGAAAATGCAACCTAACGAAGTACTCGGGACAGTCTTCTACTAATATTTAACGTGGGCGTGTCGAGAAGCCCGATCTCATCGTCCATTAGCTTAATTTGATCTACATGTATGTATATGCCTACGGTGTATATGTGTACGCATATATATGCAAACACGGTTTCTAGAAGCTTAATGAAGATTGTTCGGCACATTATATCGCGCGTTCTTCTGATAAGAAAGTATAATTTTTGATAACTGTTTTAATGAGATATTTCAAAATTAAATTTTATTAAAATCTCATTCGAAATATCCTTAAATGTACGCTTTGTCAAGATATCTAATTTATGATTTCTCTATCTTTTATATTTATAGACATTTATATTTAATTACATGATGGTACAAAAGTGATATTTAAATAATGAAACTATAAGGTTTTCTATACTGAAATTTGATCTATTATTCGTCTCGTTGCTGGAAATAGAGCGCAAAATCAAATTATATTAAATGAAAATGACATTACCGTAAAAAGACAATTTATTTAAATATCGCACTAATAAGTAATGTTTGCGAGTAAATTTCACACTTCGTCGAGGTTTTATTTGCGTAAAAATGAAACACTTTTCCGTCGCGTAGAATAATGCGCGTTCTCGACAGTGGCATTAAAATCTTAATTCTTTGATCCTAAATTAAATGAGACTCGTGATACCGCGAAACAGCCAGAAAGAAATCGGATTAACAATAACGCCGGGAAACGCGTTCACGGTATGCCGGGAAATAATTAACGGATTCTCATAACGGCCGACGCCCGCGACGCAGTCGCAGGGACAATATCTAATCAGCAGAGAAGTCCACGTAATTAAGCATTAAGCAAACTCCGGTAAACGCAAACTGGCTTTGCGTTATTAAAGGTACCGAGTCCCCTATTCGTTGTGGGCGCGCCCGATGGACGGCCGAGCTTTTTCATTACGTTGGGCGCGCTCGTTAAAATTTATCTTCCAAAATTATTTTTCCCACTCGCTGTTTCTCAGATGAGGTACGAAGAAAAATTATATCATCCACAAATTGCAGCCACTGCGTAACTTAGGTATAATAATATTGTTTTCTTCAACATGAACCACATATATTTTTCTTCCCTCAAAACTTTATAATTTATTGGAAAATTCGTTTTTATCTTCCACATATCGTGGATATATCTCTGACAAATAGTTACGGATGTGTTTTCCAAATAGTAAATCTTTCTTCTCCTAAGATTACCTCTTCGAACGTCTCTAAGAGAGAAACTCGCGCAATGATGTAGAATAGATAAACGTATGAAAAGTACGGATTGAATCAGAGTTTGTAGAATCTTGGACAGGTGCACAATAAATTTCATCGTGCCAGTAAAAACACGAAGGCGAATGGAGTGGCTGGAGTTAAGCACCTCTTCCTCCACTCTGTAAATCCTATTCTCGAGAAAACTATGTTAAAAGATAGAAACGAGTGCTAGGAAAAGAGACGTTGGGGTGGGCTGGCGGGGAAATAGCGGTGGTGGAAAAGGTGGTGGATATCCTAATGGTGCAAAGCGACGGTACATACGAGGAGAGGAGTGCTTAGGACTGGAAAGGTACATAGAACACCGAATAGAAATCGCGAGCGCATGGTCGAATAATGGAACGTCAGTCAAATTTGCGCAGCGAAATCACTACGGTATGGAAAATCGCGAAACATTGGCTATTATAGGCTACGTTGCGTCTTTACTCGTCTCTTCGTACTTCTACCCCCGTGCAGTAGAGAATAGATCCAATAATCGATTTCAGTTTGGAAATATTGGAAAATTTATTGTTTACGCAAGTCTTGTTACTAGATTGTTTCTGTCACCGTGTTTAAAGAATTTAAATGTGAGAATTGACAAAACAAATCAATTTTTTTATATAATAAAACAATCAATTAAAAAGTGTTCAAATAGATCTTATTATTTAAATCATATTTGTATTTATAAAACTTTAATATACTAAACAAATATTATATTTATATATTGAATAACGCAAATAAAACAACACATGCGCAGTAACAATAATTTGTCCAGACAATGATAACATCATCAATTCTAATTTCGTGCATTATGTCTTATATTGTTTTTTATTACGACAGTTGTTTGCGTGGAACGAAACAGGATATCGCGAGATCTGACGACGAGCGCCGTTAAATCCCGCGATATTTCATCTCTCACGCCCAGGATGGACTGCTCGTTTCTTTCACGACTTGTTTACCTAGAGAAATAACTGGTTGATTCGATGAGACCCAACCTTCTAATTATCGGCTCTCTTGTCATTGATTTTCACTTCCATGAGAGACAAAGTAAACCTAATTCGTCGGCGCACCTCCGTGTTTCCTGCCTATCGTACAAAGAAGTACACGTGCCCCTGTTGAGACATTTCATTTCAATTTGCCGATACGACGGAGATAAAGTGGCGAAAAACAGATTCATCCTCGTGTGAAATTAAATTTTGACATATTCCGAGATATCGCTCGACTCGGATGATTCCCGCGTTTTTTTTTTCACCTTACTTTTTTGATTATCTTTGTGGGATTCTTTGAATGTGATAAAAGTTTTTCTGGAATTGTGATAAAAAGTTAATTATAAAATTCTCAGTTGAGAATTGTTTTCGTTATTATTGACTTGTTTATTCCTGAAGATATTTTTATCGTTCTTAGTCAGGAAGAGTATTTCCTTGATTCGATCTCGCGCATCGAGCATATATACTATATATATATATATTTTTTTTCTCCCGTGCTATTCGACGAGAGTGCATCTCTCAATCCGCTCGGATCGACACCCCCTTGTGTTCCCTCGGACATTTTTGCTCTCGCGTTAGTGTAACTTCTCGATGCGTGAAGCCGACCTCGGGCTATTAGGGAACCCGGTCTCGTTTCGAAAGAGAAACAGAGAGAGAAAGAGAGAGAGATTGAGAGAGAGAGAAACGCGGAAATAAAGTGCCCCGCCTAAACCCTGGACTTCGGCCATTGGCGCGCGGAATAAAACTGCGCCTCGTAACCCCGCCCGCAATTGACCGAATGACGATCGCCGATGTTTAATGGAGGTATTTCGCGGAGCGTTTGAAACTTGAACGATAATCGAGCCCGATTTCGATTCTCGAGGCCAAATCGAACGGGCAATTGGGATCGAAATAGAGATCGTGCCGAGGCCGAGTACGCAAGTCGCGCCGGAATTTACAGCGCAATTTTCGTACGGCAATGTCTAGCTTTTATCGAGCGACATTGTTACTCGGTGGAATTTCGTGTAATACAAACGTGTGTAATGGGTGATACTTTGTGCAATTCGAAACGGCATCGACTGAAACCAACATTTCCGACGGGCTTGACGACTCTCAGACGCGCGTATAATCAAAACGTACATAATTTAGTCACATTATATCGGTCACTTCACGAAATTTCGGATTATCTCGGGCTACACACCGCAGTTGATCGTACGTGGGATCCCTCGTTAAGCTCCTCGTTTTTACCCTCTTGCTCGCTCCCTCTACCATCTCGAACGCGTCCCACCTCGAACGCTCGTTCGCACCTTCGTCTTCCAGTTTGTGCTTCACTCTTCTCGTCTCGGATAAGGGATGAATAATGTACTTTCCGACCTCCGAGCAAACCTCCATGCAACCTGAATGACAAATCAGCTTGCCGTCCGAGGTTACGAATCGACGTTAGCCTCGTCCCCATCACCTCCATCCCTGATGCTTCTTTTCTAAACTTTTCAAAAATTCTGGATTTTTGCGCAAATTTCACGACAGTGCGAGCTTGCCAACTTTGGTCTTTTTAATGTTCCTGTTAAATGTCATTGTTATTGTAAAAAAAATTAAATTTCTACTGTCGATATAGAAAAATGTTCATCTTAGGAAAATAACAAGTTGATGTGCGACGCGAATTCTGCGTACGAATAAAAACAATTCCACACCGTGCGATATAATCATGGAAATACTTAATGAAACTTGGAATACTTAGTAAAAGTTTGGAGTTTTGCGATAATCGCGGCCGAAGTCTATTATGTGGAAGACTATGTTTCATCAATCGAGCGTGTATTTCTGTTGCAGAAGGTTGGCTGCGACCTTAGAGTGGGTAGTAACAAGAACACGGATGCGTGTGGCGTGTGCGGAGGGAATGGATCAACCTGCCAATCGCGATACTCTTGGAGTTTGGAATCGATATCCGCCTGCTCGAAATCCTGCGGCGGAGGTTGGTAATTACTGAATTAATTTAGTCATATTTCTCTCTCTCTCTCTCTCTCTCTCTCTCTCTGTCTCTTTCTTATTCCCACGCAAACAACATAAACGTTATCTAAATAAAACATTGTACAAAAGAGACATTCATCTTCATTTTTTTGAAGGTTTTGTTAGATCGTATCTATGAAATATTAACACACATTTAGCAACTATAGTTGTTTCTTTTAAACAGTGTTTTGCAACTCTATTTCAACAATGTGTGAATGTACATTCGGTAAAATTTTTTTCCTTCCTAATTACGTTCCAAACAAAAAAAAACGACCAGTGAGATTTACGAGCAGCAGCGTTATTTTAAAACGCATAAACGTTCAAACGGCTAATTTCTCCGCTCGCGTTTTTGCACCAATATAGGTATCAAGATAGCGATAGCGGTGTGCAAATCGGTCGGCACCGACGAGAGTGTCGTGGAGGACAGTTATTGCGATGCAAAGAGCAGACCGGAGAAGACCTTAATGCCGTGCAACACGCACCCCTGCACAACGAAGTAAGTGCTTTCAGATAGACTAAACTACTTCCAGCATATATAGAACTGCATGCACGTTCTACGTCAAAGACCGTCAAGCTGTTCGCGTGAACAATCAAGGAACAGGCGTATCTTTCCTGCAAACTGCACACGTACAATTTTACTCACGAAACGAATATCTACTGGTATAAAATTTTTTATTTTTTTTTCATATTCCTCGTAAAAACGAATAAATGATACTTTAAACAGTTTAAACATCGTGCAAACGATGTCTAGGAGATCTTGGAGGAAGAGCAAATGGGGAAAATTAGGAATCGGTACTCGCTACGAGCGATCTTTGTTCCTGTAACAATATTTCTCTTTCGTTCAGTGGAAAGGGTTACGAGGCAGCGATTTAAAGCCAGTTTCTCGCGATGGGAATCGTCCAACAAACGACGAGATACTCCGTTGCCCGACGAGACTCGGACAAAAACTCCCGCAAACTATTCTCTCTGGATACGCGGGCTCGTTGAAAGCCGGTGGTATAGCGTTGAAAGTTTACAGTCTGGTGTACAGAATTTATTCTTTGTGCTTGAATTTATGGTTCAATGTTCCACGAGGCGGTCGATGGCCGGTCTTTGTCAGTGCCTCTTGTTGTTCTTTTTTTTTTTTTTTTTTATGTTGTCTTCTGTCAAGTTTTGCGCAATCTGTTTCCGCGAACGATTAAGAATTCATTTCAACTTGCGACCGCGAGGAATGTTGTTTTACTCATTTTTTTTTTTTTTTTGCGAAACGATCGAAATTCGAAATTTGCTCTGCAAAGATTGCGCGAGTTAAGCATACAAAAAAGAATCTCACATTAGTATCCGAGAGATATATCAGTTGCGCGATGAGATTACCTTTCTCTCTTTCTCTCATCTCGAGAGAACAATACGTCTCACTCGATTTATCTTACGTTGCTCGATCAATCGATCGGCAAAAATTCAAGAAGATTGCCACTTGAAACACGTGCGACGACGCCAATATCACTGACGATATCGAAGATTGTCGATTTACCAATTAAGATGATATCGTGAATCGAGTATTGGTGACTATAGAGATAGGAAAAAGGGAAGAGAGAGGGAGAAAGAGAGAGAGAGAGAGAGAGAGAGAGAGAGTTCTCGATTCCTTAGTAAATTATTATTAGCGTCGATATCGAACGTCGAATCGATCAACTGGCTAATTGAAATGGCCGCTAGTTCTCCTTTGAATTTAGTTGGCCAAATCAACTAAGCAGCTCACCTTTCCTCCCGAGAGGAAACGCGACTCCGAAAAGCCGTAACCGCACTTTGAGGTAGTAATCCGCAAGTTATGATTTAATCGCACATTACGACTCCACCGGTATGTTTAAACAACCACATGTATGTTCGATGGAACATCTTAAGTTATCAGCATCCGAGCTTCTCAATCAAGAAGCTGAATCTATTTCGAAAATATAAAATGTAAAATATAATAAGTCAATAATTTTTCACTCTAGTCTACTTCTCAAAATATTTATACTGTACATTATGACAATATTGAAAGTTTTATAAAAAAAAGTACGGGAAGTTATTTTTTTTTTAAGTTTTATATGTAAGAAAAAGTATACATTTTTTTTAGAAAAAAAAAAAAAAAATACCGTCATGTCAACGTGTGCATTATGGATTCATCGCGGATATCGCAGGTACACGTGCCACGACGTAAACGAGCTTTACGTCGTAAAGCCAATAGCTGTTAGTGCGATCGATCGATGAGATCCACACGATGTAGCACGTTCGATATTTGGTTTTTTTTAGTTTGGAGAGGCACGCAATGCGCGAGGAAAATTGAAAAAGTTGGCAGCAATTAATTTCAAATCTCGAGAGAGGCGCGCTCTCTCTCTCGATGCGCGGGATCGCAGCTTTTATATCGAGCGTCCCGTGTATTTTTAATGCTCATGGTTTTGCCGTCGGAAATTGAACAGCATATCAAAGATGACTTTCAAGAGATCACACGCGAGAAAAGAATGTTAGGGCTCGCCGAGATTGGCAAGGTCGACGATAATCGATGATCGATACGCGGGTAATAACGCCAGACACGAATTTTTACCGTTTTACTTTGTCATTTAGCGCAATCGCTCGTACACGAAACATTTTTACGGTATCGTGCATGAAAAATGCCGAGAGTGATTTTGACAGTTTCATAAAAAGTTCTGTTAGCGCGCGATGAAAGCCACTCTATCCGTGTTACTTGTTAAATGCCGAGAAAATCGGATATCTCTCCTCGTCCTCGAAAGTACAATTTGTCAAAGGGATTAACTGAGAGAAAGCTAAAAATAGAGGAAGAGAAACAATAATACAGAGAGACACATTAGTGTTTAAATAGAAAGAGAGAAAGAGAATTTATGTTTGGAAAAACGCATATCAAAAGTAAACTTACCGTGTTCTGCTGTTTATCATCGATTCTCATAATATAAAATATTTTAACATCGTAAATCGAGAATGTTTTTGGAAGAAATATGAATTAAAAATACATTCGACGGCTGCGAAAATATTTTACGACATAAACGAAGGTGAGTGTGAAAAATAAACGTATTCGCCAATGTAAAAATACATGTAAAAACTTTTCAATGAGAAAACCTATCTCGCATTTTAAATAAATTTTCACACAATATGTTACCTTTCTCGAATCGTAAACTTTGCATCTCGCGAATGTTGATGACACAGTAATTTTTTAATATTTTGCTTATAAACAACGCGTCCATAAAAGCTCGTCGTATTTTTTTTTTTTTTTTTCTACGAGAGAGGCAAAATTGTGTTAATCAGTTTTGACAATTTTACAGCTTTAAACTAGATGCAAGTAAACTCATATGCACGTTGCGGTTCCGCAATCAATTTTATGCGTCTCTGCTACTTTCAGCGATTTTCTCCGTTCTGTCTTTTCACAGATGGATAAGCGGAGAATGGAGTGCGTGCAGCGCGAGCTGCGGTGGTGGATCGAAAACGAGGTCCGTCTTCTGCGCCGAGGAAAACGTAAACGAAACCACGAAGGTAAATTCAAACAAAGATACCGTTGGATAATAAAGTTTTTGTTAGTTAAATTCACTTCGACGCTAATTTCAGTAAAGTTCGAGAAATTACCTATATATATGTATATATATATATATCTTTTGTGACAACATAAAACTGAAACTTTAAATTGTACTGCTCGAACTTCGACGGTTACGGTTTGCGAAATATCCTTCGGTTATCGATATGTTACTCGACATTTGTTTTATGAGAGTTTGACGCATGAATTATTAATAATCTCTTATTACTTTGTTCTATACTTGAAATGTCAGATCGCGAAATGTCAGATTTGTGGAAAAAAAAGAGAAGCTTTTTTTTCTCTCTCTCGTTTTACATTTTTTCATTAATTTAAGAGTATCGCGCGCATTTCTTCTTGTCAATTATTTGCAAGTCTCTCTGACGCGCGCGAATTAATGCAGTTTCCATGCAGAACATACGTACGTAGCGCTATATATCCGAGAACCTCGTGAAATGTTTCACGTCGCTTTCCAACCCTCAGAAAAATGTCAACGCAACGGGGACTTTACGATGTAAAGACAAATAAATCTTTGTGGAATAAATCTGTCAGCGTGACGAAATCAGCGTTACGCGTGCGCACGATAAAACGCCACATTTTTCACATTTCGCCACTGACGTTAGACACGCCGTAATTCCGCCGCGCGCTTCCGCGCGGATGGAACGTTAACCATTCCTCTCATCTCAGAAATTTTATGTCGTACTTTCCCTACTTGTCTGCGAGTCGCATTTACATACGTAGCCTGTCTCGCGACGGGATCCTGGAAGATCCCACGATCCCTAACCCAGTTCGGTTCGTTTAAACTTGAAGAGCGTCGCACTCGCGAGTATGCGCCACCCGCTTACCGTAAAATCTCCCCATCCGACAGCATACATACATATATGCACATCGGCAATTCGAGACTATATTGAATATATACAAGGTGTTTTACCATCTGCCGATCTGTCTTTTAAGCCGAGAATTTTCGAAATATTTTGTTTTATGTCAAGTCTTTTTATATTTCATTTTTAGTGAAATACGGTTTAAAATCTTCTTATTTGTTTTAATTCGCAAGAATCTTTAGTGTTCGCTTACAAAACAATTAAAATGAACGTCAGTTTGCTATTGTATGGATTATTTGCGCACTGACGAACAATAGAGAGGAAAGCACACGAATACGTTTCGAAGTTCTCGGAACATCTTGTGCGTGCAACTCATTTGCGCAACTCGCACACGATCTTATATCAAATCCTTATCGTTGCAGCTGCCCGATCACAAGTGCAACATTGCGCACAAACCGCGCGCTCAGGAGACCTGCAACACCGTGTCCTGCCCGATGTGGGAGACCGATAAGTGGAGCGAGGTAAGAAAGTGTCATGCAATTTCTCTGTGAAATAAAGTGAAATTCGCGCGAGCCGCGCGAGTTTCCCGTTCGCGTATCATTTAGGAGCGAAAACGTTAAGCCTGTTCTTGCCACAATCACAGATTTAGGTGCACACGTCGAGTCCAGTTGCAGACGCGCATATACAGCTCGGTGCTATCTCCACTGCGAGTTTTATTACAGAGAATGTAGTACTGGCCGGAGGGAAACAGGGTTAATGGCTGCGCGCGATTTGCGCGCTCCCTTTGCCCTTACCCGTGAATGTTCTACCGAGTTGTAACATGTGTGAAATGACCGATTTCGGGGTGTATCTTACGCTCGCGCTAAAATGTTCTCTCGAAATTATACATGAAACGTCTACCTAACAAATTAATTGCTATTTATTTATTAAAAATACAAAAGACTTTAACGTAGTATCGATTAACTTTGTAATTTAATTAATTCTTTGTCTAGCGGCGAAAAGCGTAAGCATTAGCAAAGATTGCTTGGACCTTGAACCAATATAATGACGAAATAACCGCCGATAGCAGTTGGCGGCAATTGGAATATACGCAATAACACTGCCATTGTACCTAAGACCTTACAATTAGCGGGCTCAATTAGCGCTCTTCAAATAGCTCGCGACAGCATGTGCATTACTCAAAGAGCTCGCGTTAATTTATCTGCAAATCCAGACTGCAACGTCATTACACGCTTGGACACAAACGTGCGCGCGGCGGCAGTTAAGGAAGCCTTTAATTACGCGCGATAATATCACAAACGCATAAAATTCCCGCTTCTATCCTTTTCGACTGGTTACAACGCGGAACGTTTAAGGTAAACCAAATTAACGGTTGCGCGCGATTTGCACGGGTGTGCCTTTCGGCGACGATTTCGAAATAGGACGGTATAACGAAAACGCAACGTTCCTCTCGTCTGCAATCACAATCCCTTTCCGCGTTTCCACGTTTCCACGTGGGAATGTGATTTTCTCTAAAAAGCCGCGTGCATCGCTCCGCACACATCGCCGCGTAACGGATAAAACGCGTAGAAGGAAATAAGAGAATTTCCAAGTTTCGAACTCGATATGTATACGCGCGAAGTTTTAACAAGTATACTCGTTATACTTTTGTCCTTTATGGCGAAAAATTCGCATTAGATCGGCTAACGACAAAAGCGATCTGTTCTTGCGCCTCGAGCGGAATAAATTTCACCTAACATACTAGAGATCTCCATTTTTCTTTGGTTCATTAGGTGTCAACAAAAAGTCTGACTACTCGCACGGTTTTACTCCGTATAACGACTTGTGGGCATTTGCGGGAGCTAAAAAAAAAGTCCGAGAAAGATCGACGAGATATGCTCGCGATTAATTCGCGCACGCGCATTTGTTTTACGTGAGATTGTTGATTATTCAAAGAAATATATTAGTTACGTGTTATAAGTAATTAAATCAATTTAAAACACTTTTTTTTTTTTTTTAACTTTTTGCGGAGAAAAAATTAAAAGAATAACATGCGAGTCGAATCAGATACGAGCGTAATCAGACCCTAATGTGTTATTTAAGTGCGAATTACAAATCACCTCACAAATAACCCAGTTTCCGCTTAATTGTGAGCAAACAACTCGTTTCCATAGAGCGGAACACGATAAATTTCTCTTTTCTCTCTTGATTAAGGCAGTTTGTTTGTTCCTACTGTTTTCCATGTCAGAGAGGTGTCTTCGTTAAAATATATTTTCTTATTATTCTTTACCCAACGCGTTCTTCTCGCCGAGTTTTCGCTCGCGTAAGAAATCTTGCCATTGTACATGCAAATTGAAATATAAGATTTTACATTGTTTTATGCGCATTTACATTCTAACTTGCTTTTACTCGCGGGTTTGTATGTCTGTGCAAAAACCGATGTCGCAAATTAATCACGGACCGAGCAATTCGACGCGAAACCAATCTTTGTAAAATAGAGATATAACGTATATCCGCAAGATGTCTATATTAAAGCCGCCACTACACACATATTGAGCGCTCGGGCACTAGGAAAATTATTAACTCGACGCTCGGCGTCGAAAACGACGTTAATATCACTTCTTCTCTTTTTTCAAGGCGCTCTCTCGAAAAGAACATCGCGACTCAATAACTGGCTCGTACATTCGTTCCCGAAAGAAAGAAAGACAGAGAAAGGCAATACTTTTTCACAGACGGTTATAATATATCGAATAGTGGACGAGCGCGGTGGGGATAAAACGGCGCTCTCATTCGCGCTGCCGTCGCTCGTACGCTCCGACGACGACTAAATCGGATTTTCTCGAAGGCGAGGGGAATCGTGATTCGTTCGAGCGGAACGCCGTTTGTCGGCTGCGGCGAATCCTCCGCGGTATTGAAAGAGGACGCGGTTATGTTGCCTTCTCCGAAAGATCTGGCGTAAAAGTGGAGGCAGACTCCAAACTGCCTCGTCTTCTCCGCCGTCGAAACCTCTGTGTACGAATTATGTTTAAACCCGCAGCGAGTATAGGCGAGTGCCGCGCGAATCACACGAAGTTCTTCACTCCGCGCAGAAAATGTTTTCCGAGCCACCACCTCACCATCTCATTCACAAGCCATATTCTCTCCCCGCGGAGCTCTCTTTGAAGATGCTCCAGGCTACATCAGCCACCAACATCAAACAGGACAATTTAGTCGCCAAATAACCGCCTCTCTCTTTCTCTCTCTCTCTCTCTTCAATCTTTACTCGTATCCCTTTCCGCTAAATCGTCGCCTGGCCTGGGTGAAAGACAGCCGGTCTGCCCTTCTTTCCATGGCAAAGCCAAAACTAACAGGGAAAGATGCGCCGGCATGAAGAGGACGGAGCTCTCTCTTTGCGAAAGAGAAATTGAAACACGCAATAGATAAGAGAGAGATAAGTTGATAGAAGATCACATACATTTATATCTTGTTTCTTAACGAACAATTTGCAAATAGACGGGTAAATAATTTCTTCCTGTTCTGCAATGTTTTTTTTTTTTTTTTCAGGAAGATGAGCGTATTATATTTTTTTGTAGATCAAAGAGAAATTCCTTTCTCTCTTGCGACGCGAGATACAATTTCTTATTTTGTATTTTAACATGGTAAACGGAGAAATAAATATACACAAAAAAACAGATCGATAAATCCGCTTTCTCATATTATTCTTCCGCGCATCTCGTCGACCTTTCAATTTTATGTCACGCAGAAAATAAGATTGCTTTTTTCAAGTGGTACAATAAGAAACAGAGTGAGCACGCATATTTGCCGACAGAATTTCTTGCAGCTTTAAGGAAAGGAAGCGAGAGAAAATCTAGGAAAAATGCAATAGAAAAAAAAAAATGCGCCGAACTCACGGGCGTTTTATCGTGAAGAGACTCGCGTTTTGCTCGACGAAGTCACTTGCGGAAAACATGCACGTGCGCTTCTGCAAGCAGCTTGCGCGCACAATCGTGTGTATTATTATATTTAGCAGTCACATATTTTCTCATTTTCAAGAAACATATTTTTTATATCTGTGTAACAAATTTTCTTCATATGCTCGATAAGAAAACTGTGTAATGACATGTTATGTACGAATCATGATGATTCGCGTCGACGGATAAATTTATTGATCGACGAACGCGTCGCGGGAGAGATCATCGTCGTTTCGCACGCGCAAGCAACATGCAACTGTTTTCGAGATCGTGCTAACGTTGCTCTTGTAACGAGACGCGATTCCCAGATATATCGACGTCGATGCGCAACGTACGACTCCGCGACGCCCGCGGCGCTTCCTGGCACGACGTTTAGCGGTCGCAGTTTCTTATTTCCTCTCTTCGACTGGCCGAAAATCGACGTAGTTTCCTTGGAGGCATTCCAGAACTTTGATTTCGATGCGGAGAGATTTAACGCTCGTTTTGTATCGTGATCACGGAGCAGCGGGCTTTTTCTGCCTCATCAGACAATCTGGAGTCGTTGAAAGCAGGAAAGGGAATGAGATCTAAAGAGAAAATTTTACAAAAACCAATTTTTCTTTTTTTAAAGATTACGGGGGAAACAGTCTGAAACTATTGCAAAAATAAACGTAGGAAAAATCTCTAAATCTCTAAAATATTCTGAAAAGATATATCGTCGAATAACAAGTTACTTCCGTAACGCTGTAATAGATACAAAACTCGGGTACATCGAGAATACAACGTAAGAAGTTATATATAGAGAGAGTAGGTGTGTACCAGAGTCGCCATAAAACGTCTGCATAAAACATAGGTAGCCCGAGATAAATTTACGCCGGCAGTGGCCGGAACGCTCATATACGTTCCGTTTACCAACGTTTCGTCGGAGCCTGCGTGCGAACATATGCAGTTCAAACAGACACGGTACATATTACATAATATTCGAACGAGTCGCCTACGCCAGTTTCTCTGCATACTTTCTGGCGCACTGCTCAACAACCCCCTGTCTCTTCTCTCTTTCCTCCTCCCTCTTTCTTCCTCTGGTCGAGTTTCTTGTCGCAATAGACACTTACGCTCCGAAAAATCAATACATTGTCTGGAAACCTTCCAGAATTTTCATTGTGCAACTCCTCGCGTCGTCTTTTTTTCTTGCGAATCGCTCTCTGAATGTCTCGATGTTTGCCTCGTACGAGATCCAAGTGAAAGAAAAATTGTTGTCAAAATCAGAGAAACGTTTCGCAAATTGCACCATCTTATCTCGTTGTTATCACATTGTAACGAACGCGTGCCCGTGGGTGAGCAAGTATGGGTGACGACACATGTTTGAGCATGTCTTTGACAGATGCGAGCTGCCTTAACATCCGAAAAACTTTTGTTTTTCGTGAATGTGCGAACGCACATTTCTCGAATCGCCGTCAAACGTTTTCTCATTCCTTTCTTCGAATGTTATTCAAATTTATTCCGCAATAAAAGTGTCGCGCGACTTTACACGTTCGACAACGCGCTTTACTTATCTACTTGGAATTTCTCCAATTCCGGAGCGTGCATTTCGGCCTTTTGTGCGAAAACGATTCGAGCGGGATTCGAGGAGGATTCTTCGTTAAATCACTGATTATTTCTCGAGTCTCATGTTCTTTGTATAAAATGTTGGAGAGAAAGTTATTTATTCCCGGTGACAAAACCGTCGCGCGTAAAACACCAGTTGCAAAACTCCTTCGAAATCTTGTCCCCGAGGTCGACTCGAGGATTCCCGCTGCGAATGAAACAGCCTCTCATGATCCTCGGGAATGCAGAAACCTCGCTACATAAATAAGAGCACGACGATGAAACGTTACGGAAAGATAAAGACAGTAAAGAATGACGTTACGTACGCGAGTTTTCGTAAACGTGTTTCCCCGCGTCTCGTGAGCGAACTAAAGTTTTGCGGCAGATACGTGAAAGGAAAAATCTCCGCGACTTCCCTGCGGAATGTAGACGTCATGCTTTATTCATGAGGTCGCTAAATGCGGCCCATTGCTCTGAATGTATATTTATTGCGATTTCCACCCCCCGCATATAAGGCGCGCAATATTTTGCTGACCGTGCTGCCACAATACTAATATTATTAGATTTACGCGAAGAATTACGTCGTGTGATTTTCTCTTTTTTTTTCTTCGAAAGGGACCAACCTGTTTGCGCGGAGTGAGTTTAACAGAGAGATCTCAAAAAAGTACCTCTGGGAATAATATAATTTTACGCGCGTAACGATCATACATCTTAATAATTAATTAAAATATATTGTTGTAGAAAAAAAATATATTTAGTACAAAAATTTGTAACGATCTTATTCATATTATACATGTATATGTATAGATCTCGGAAAGATCTTGGAAAAAAAACAGACTCCGTTGCAAGAATCAGTATTTTTAAGAACGCTCAAAAATGATGTATTTCGCAGCGAGGTATATTCGCGCAATTGATAGATGCAGACACGGCATCATACATCTCTATCTGCTGAAGAATGTTATTTGCCTTGTGCGAACAGCGAGTTGCTACCCCATTACGCACACTCATCCGTACACGGGCCAATGAGTGCATTTACACAGAATGGCGCGGTAAAGCGAGTAAATCTTCCCAGTCATGTGCACGCGCAAAAGTACGCGCGCGCGGGCGGCCGCACATGATTTACGGCGCTTCATTTCTGATCGATATACACAATAGTCCGTCCCCTATCCGCTTTCGAGAACCGGCAGCATCCGGCAGAATGGCGCTCTTTCCGCTAGCGATACATAAAAGGCTTCGTGCCCGTCAGCACGGTAATGATTTCATCCGATGCCGAGCGAGCGCGCGCGCGCTAGAGAAGCGCGCCCCTAGAAGACAGGAATTGATAGATTTCTCTCTTTTGTGAGCACCCGGGAGCCATGCAAATATTGAACTGAAAGCACAAGGCTCCTTAAAGCACTTCCTCCCTCCTCTCTTTCGCTATCGAGACTCTTTCCAAGTTATACGGCTCGGTCACGAGGGAGAGGATGAAAAGCAAAGACAGACTGGAAGGAGATGATGTTGGTTGAAGAAGAAGAGAACCAAGATAAGAGAAGCGGAACGAGAAGGGAAGCAGGGGAGGAGGAAGGAAAAAGACAGGAAAAGTACGACGCCTCGAGTAGGTTTCCGCTTTTCCTTTCGCGTGTCACCTTTCCACCTTCGACATCCCCGAACGATAGCTTCTTCTCACGTTCAAGAGTTGCGTCTTTATTGTCTCCCCGTCGTCCGTATCTCTCTTTTCCTTATTTCTCTCTCGCGCTGTCCCCTGATTTCCCCTTTCATCAGATTCGTCTTTTGTCCCGTTTTACTTTCCTCTCAGTTTAGTCCTCGCTCTTCTTCGCGCGTCTTTTATTGCAAGCGAGAAACTTTCGAGCGCGCGCAACATGCCTCGAACGAGACTTTTCGACTTCGGCGAAATGAGAATCGAAAATGGCAACGCGGAATTTTAAATTAGACTTTGCTCTCTCCAGGCATTAGCTCGCTCTGGAATGTGGTGTTTCATACAAAGTTGTGCCGTTAATGCGCCGCGGAAAGAGTTTCGATTGCATCCTTCTCCGAAGAGAAAAGAGATATATGTATAGAAAGAAAAGCGTAGTCTCGAATTTCATCTTCTGACTGGACGAAAATACGGATATTTTATTTATTTAGTTGTTGCTTTCTCTTCAGTAAATTATCAGAAACAAAGTCCAAATTATAGTCCGAACTCTTTGCGTGTATAATTCCTTTTTATTAAAAAGAAATATCAACAAAAAGCACGTTTAAAAAACGGAACGATAAAAAACAAATGTATGCGTGTTGTTAAATTATTAAATCGCGCGGGAAACTCGCGTTATTAAATTAAAATTACCGCGATTATTATTGTATTACGTGATTAATTATTTTTTCAAAATATGCTTTTACAGACAGTAATTTCCTCTTCTCGTTCGTTGTATGAAGTATGAAGATTTTTCAAATACAGATTTTCCGAGACGCTTTAATTATTGCAATTATATTATATGTATATAAACTCTGTCTGCAGAATATATTCCGCGCTTTTTATCAGTCCATATACCGCGTCCTTATTACAATTCCGCACGAAGTGTGCATTTTAACGTTTTATTTATGCAGTGCTCCGTGACCTGTGGCACCGGAATACGGACGAGGACGATCGAATGCAGAGACGGTGTTGGTGCCATCTCCAGGGACTGCGACCCCGCGGAACGTCCTCGTACCGAACAGGAATGCAAGACGAACGTCGCCTGTCCCATATGTAATTGCGTTATGTCTGAGCTAAATTCATATTTAGATCAAACGAGGGCCAATTTAGTCGTGCTGAGCGAATCAGTCGCGACGATCCGCAAATTTGCCGACGCGATATTTCCGTAAACTAATTACGCGAAGCTTCAGATACGCGCGCGGTTATGTAGGTATATAAAAATTGACAAAATTTTTAAGTTCTCGTCTTCGAATTGTGTTTACACCGTTTGTTTTTGCACAAATTCAATCGGTGTTTAATGTGAAGGAAAAATCTAATAAAATAAAAAAAAAAAATTATCTTTGTTCCACTAAATATCCTTCCCGCGATATTCGTCGCGTGCCGTTTGTCTGTCGAGAGCAATAGTAACGTTTGAGAATTTATGAACTGTTACCGAGGATTTGATGCGCTTCATCGTGCGGAATGAAATTGAGAAATGAAGTTTTCGCGCGCGAGCTCGAAAAATATCGGGGAGACGCGGTGATCATGTGCAACGGGAATATGCATAGAAAATGAGATGGCATACGAAATGTTATTTAGATGGAGACTCTATGACGCAGCCCCTGGTGCAACCGTATCCTCTGTCCCCGATGTCGGAGAAGTTGATGGACCAGCCGATATCTTCTGGATCGACGTAAGTGTACTACTTTCTATTTATGTATAATACAACATACATACATAGTCTGTATATTTAGAATATCCTACCGTGATGAATGTATACACGATCGTATCGATGTTCCGGAGTGTTAAGATAATTGCCGTGAACGTGTTTTATATTAATTTAATAATAAACCTAAAAACGATTTGAAAATAACATGACAAAAAAACATTATTTGATCATTGTTTGATAACAATATCGGGTTTTTGTTACACAATAGAAAAATGTTCGGGTAACATATTCTTTTATTTACGACAATCGAAATTGAAGAGCGTTTAAGATTTTATCTGACGACAAACACGTGGTAACATGTGTTCGCTCTCCAGCAAAACATGAAAAATATGAAAAGAAATAATTCTGTCTATCTGTCTCTCTCTCTTGTTTGATCTAATTTAAAATCCAATTTAGATAGTTCCACGAAACGACCATCGAACGATTAATTCATCGAGAGTTCTCGGCTCGCGTATAAACTTTCCGTTTCGCTATAATCCTCACGGGATATGTAACATCGATCGCAATTCGAGAACAATGGCAGCAGCTTTGGAACAGCCATTACCACCGTAGCAAAATTCCATAAGATGTTGGGACCTAGATTCTCTTCAGTCAACGTTTATAACTTTCTCTCGATATTATCAGACAAATTTCCTTCGCCGCTTATAACGTAACATTCTGCTGTTTCTTTATCAGAACTTAATAAAGATTTTTCCGTCACACAAAACTGTTTTGCACGGAAACAAATGAGGAGAAAAAAATTTTACTGCTTTCGTACGCATGGCTGGTATGGGAAATAATCGCATTTTTATTTTTTAGTTTTAATTATTTGACATTTTTTACGCGACGCATAAATGGAATTTTATTCTGTTGGAAAATATGCATTATAATATATTTCCAGTGTGATTTCTAAACAGATTAAGAAGAAGCTCTTAGAATTTAGAAAAAAATTGATGAAATATAACATCGTTAACGAAATACATTGAAATTCTGTTTTTTTTCGATATTGGTTAAACAAATCAACACGTTTGTAACAAGATATTTACTGAAATGTGAAAAATGATCTATCTGCAAATGAAATACAGAATAATTTGATTGAATTATTTGAACTACATACACATGTCAAAGAATATTTGTTTCATTTCTTTGATGATTTCGTTTTTCGTTCACTAAATTAAAATATTGAAGATAATATAATAAAAAGAGAGAGAGGGGGAGAGAAAGAAAGAGTGGAGTTTTATATTAATTAAAGTTTTTATAATACTTTTGACGTAATAAAATAATTTTTTTTACAAGATACTTATAAGAAAATAAAATTGTGTTTTCAAATATTTTAGGCGAGCTAATTGAATATTATATTATCAGGCGAAGAGAATTATGACTGTGAATATAAATAAAATTAAAATATCCTCTTTCACACTTCATTCATTTCCAACCTATTTCATTTGAATTGGTTAAATATTTTTAATATCATTCACATGTTACATATCAATCATATATTAAATCTTTCTCATTACAAAAATATGCATTCTCATAATCACAATTTCTTTGGGAAATAACTTAAGCGACATTTGCGGAATCTCGCTTAAGTGCTCGTACTGAAAATGGCTTGCCAAATCTCAAACGATCATCGCATTTTTCATTCTTCCGTGACCTAAAATCTCACTTACCGAAGTTTCCGCTCGGATGCGTCCTCTTCCACTTTATTATCTTACAAACGCGAATCCGGGAAGATCAATCGTGCGGATCCTGGACTTCTAGGTTCTACGCCGAGGAATGGTCCCCCTGCAGCGTCACTTGCGGCGAAGGTGTCAGGCACAGGGAGGTACGCTGCCAAATATACCTCGAAATCAGCAAAACCACCGCCAAGTTACCGGATAACCACTGCTCGGGGCCGAAACCCGTCGAGACGGAGAAATGCATAATGCCCTGCGGTGTTGAGGGCAACAACAAACTGCCCTTCAAGATCGAGGAAATCGGCGAGACATACAGCAACGGTAATACTTATAGTAGATCGTCAGCGGGAAGTTACACCGGAACTGACTACGACACCGGCATCAAAGTTATCCCAGGTAGCGATTCGCAGACAACATATTCGTGGAAGGAAGATGGCTTCACCTCCTGCAGCGCCACTTGCTTAGGAGGTAAGACAAACCGGCGATAATTGTTGTTCGCCAAAATTGCTTTTGATATTCCAGGATCAGTCTCCTCTCTTTCCTTCGCCTCTCTTCTTGAACTTTTAAGAGCGATCCGGGTGGTTCGTCTCTCAAAATTCGACTTGTCATATCTAAATTTTGAATTATACAAAGTTCAGTTTCATCTGAAACTTAATTAACGTACAATGATTCGACGATGCTAATGAGGAAGGAAAATAAAACTTTCGAAAGTTATCGTTTTGGAAAGTAGAAAGTCATTCAAATTCATGGTTTTGTACACACATAAGAAGATCTTGCTCTCTCTCGTTATAGCTTTCACATATGGAAAGAATAATCTTTTTTTTTTTTCAATTGCTTTGTAGTTCTTTTTTACGCAATATTTATTATACAACAAACGCGCGCGAAGAGGTTCGAGGCATTGCGCAGTTCGCGCATTAATCGTTTCAGAGAAAATAGGATTAGCGAAATGAATTTAACTCGCCATATAGTTCTCTCTCTCAATTAATCGGGCAAAATCGATGTGTCATTGTGTAATTAACAACAACGCTCAGACATAATCGTATTAAGATTAGCCCGTGCCGGCACAAAGGAAGCGAACAGGCGGTTTACCTGTGCTTTATGGAACACGTGTGTTGTACACAGGTGTATATGCATATACATGCGTCTCTTCTAGGTGTTCAGGATCTTATCATAAACTGCGTGCGCGACGACACCGGAAAACCCGTAATGCCGCTTCTATGCACCCCGGAAACGAAACCGGAGGCCAGGGTGCGAGTTTGCAACGACCATCCGTGTCCTCCAAGGTGAAGCAACATGATATCGATTGGTTTAATGTTAGAACCGCTTCGCGTTACATAATATTTGAGTTCTGTCTAATCCCGCGCGCAGTCTGAAGTTGCTATAATATTTTACTATCTTGCAATTAGTCTACTGTTTCGCTAAATAAGCAAATGTGTTTCTGTTAAGCAGTAATTTTAATTGAACAAATGTTTAGTAAGAAAAAATATGTACGAGACGTAGTTTTAAAAATTAGAGACAAAGAAACTTTATTAGTTTTTTAAATTTTTTTAAATTTTTTTGAATAAATTATCAACTTTTCTTTTTTTCGTCTTGCAATTTTTATTTTCTCATTTTCTCGTTCTTATATCTTAGAGCTCAAATTACAGTCTTAAAATTTATTTAACGTATATATATATGTTGTGACGCGAACGTGCATCTCTCGAGTACACCATATTTGCACGATTCATCTTGACAAATGCGTCATCAACTGTACCCGCAGGTGGAACTACAGCGAGTTCTCTACTTGTATGAGCCCCTGCGGCATTGGTATACAGACACGTGATGTCACCTGTATTCACGAAGTGACACAAGGCGGCGGGAAGGCGGTCGCTGTGCCGAATTCTATGTGTCCGCAACCACCGCCTGCCGACAGACGATACTGCAATGTCTGGGATTGCCCTGTCAAATGGAGTACAGGAGAATGGGGAAAGGTATATATATATATATATAAAATATATATATATATATACACACTTACATATATTTGAAGCTTGTAACATTAATTATACGAAGCTCTTTCTCACGTGAACCGTTGCGCGGAAGAGAAATTACATGCCGTTGCTTCAAATCAAATCCTTCCAAATTTGAGTTAATTTATGAAGATTTTTTATTTAATTAACTTTCAATAAAACAATATCAAAGAGTTTTATACGTTCTAACAATTTTCTGAACTTTGAAAACGTGAAATAATTGGGTAATTTTAGTGTTCGAAGACGTGCGGCGGTGGCGTGAAGAGGCGCGAGGTTGTCTGCGAACAAATAATGGCGCAAGGTCGCAAACAGAGTCGCGAAGAACGCGAATGCCCGTCTCAAAAACCGCAAAGTGAGAAGCCCTGCAACACCAGAGCTTGCCACGACTCGGACGTGAGCGTGTCGCCGATAATTACCAGTTTGAACGCTCAAACGTACAATCAAACGGATATCAACGCGAAAGTGGACTTGAGAGTCGGCGGGACCGCCTGGATTTTTCAGGGAACATCTTCCATCAAAATTCGTTGCCCCGTTAAAAAGTTCGACAAGTAAGTAATGCGAGCGCGCGCATGTAGTTTTTGAAGAAGCGATATTTAAATAATTGCGATTGATTGCGATTATCTTTGTTATAATATTACAGAGCACAGATTACATGGAAAAAGGATAAGAAAGAAATACGAAAGTCGAGAAAATACAAGATTAGCAGGAAGGGAGCTTTGAAGATAATCGATATAACTACCGCGGATGCGGGGATCTATGCTTGTATTGGTAAGCGATCCGTCTCGCCTGTCATGCTCTAGGTTCTGTCCGGACTTTCAATACATTGCCGTGAAAAATGTGATGGTAATTTTTTGTTATAGCGGGAACCTCGCAGGCGGAGACGCAGTTGATAGTGAAATTTCGCTCCAAAGAGCAGATAAGTAGCGAGGAATATTTACGACTCGGTAATTCCGTTCACCTACAACGAAACGCGAATCTCGATTCTGCGCCAGCAAATTCGGGAGAAAGTTCTTACACTGATCACGCAGGTAAGCAACGTGCGAATTTTTGCGAAATAAATTTATGCAAAATTATATACACAAATCACATACACACACACGCACACACATAATTCGTCGATCTCAAAATATTATTTTGTTTTTTGATCTAAGTTAAAGATTTTGAAAAAATAAATATTTGTTTTCTCGGAAGTTACAAAAATAAAAAATTACTTTTACAAACGCTGATCTTTTAGCGGCAGCTTACGGAAATCGTTTTGACAACGAGGACGTTAGCCATGAGCGTGCGTTTCCTAACAGCAAACCAACAAGGAAACCACATCAAAAGAAGCAGAAGACCAGTCCCGCTCCGTCAGATGCCACGATGATGCACAAAGAACACGCTGTTACTTCTCAAAACCAGGTAAATGAGAAAATTCTATTTGCAAATTTTCGTTCTCTTTTTTCATCTCTTTCTCTCTCTCTCTCTCTTTCTCTCTCTCTTATGTATAATAAGTTCCTGTGTGAATTTTGACATATAATATAAATAGGGTATATGCATGTATTTTTATCATACTAATTTTTATCATACTAATCCTCTGTGATGGTTCTTCTTTGCATTCTTGGATTAACTTTCCTTGTGGTGTTGGGCTATTCGATATTTAACTATCAATTAGCCGGTATATCACGAACCTGTAGAATCGTCCGCTGCGTCAAGCGCCTCTACTCTCGTGCCGCACTTGAGTTATTTAATATCGAACTTGAAGGTAAACACAAACTTGAAATCGTAACATAATTTGTGTATTTTTCTCTGTTTATATATATATTATATATAAATATTATATATAAAGTTTAATAAATATAAAATATATTCGCAATATATATAAAAACGTTACATCCCGTTATATTCACTCATCAAATTTAATTTCAACACATTAACGCGCTTGATATCAGGCCTATTGGCCGTTTCGCAGCGATATAGCCGCGACTGGTAATCACAAGACCGTTTCCACGTCAATTGTTCGGGACGAACATAAAGGGACGGCGCCGACGAAGCATGGAATGTCCGATAGAAAAAACGATTTGATGTACCAGAGCATAGACGATAGCTTGGACAGTTTATATCGCAACACAGTCATCCCCGACGAGATCTTCGGCCCAGACGAAGAGCGGATATTTATTGATGATCCTTACGACCTGGACGAATCTGTATTCGAACTGCAGCGCGGCGACGGTACTAAATCGATGCCCGATGTAATGGAGAAAGTGGATACCAAGCTCACCACGAAGCCCGATATCGATTATCTCGAGGAGTCGCTGAAAAATGTGAAAAGGCAATGGCAAGAGTCGAGAAATGAGTACAGAGGTCAGTGGAGTACCACCACACCCAAGAATCACGTTCGAAGCGGAGTCATAACGGAGTCGGTCACGTCTTCGGAGAGCGATGCCATAGATGTGTACTACGTTGAAGACTCAAGTACGAGAAAGGAAACGCTCGAGGAGGAAGGCGATTTCGCCGACGACAATAATAAATCCATCAATCACAGCGTCCGTGAAAACTCGAGAACTGAAGATTCATTGACCGTCACTTCAATGTTAACATCGAGAAATCTTGAAGATCAGTTAAAGATGTCGAAACCGGACCATCGTAGTTCGAGCCGCGCGAACAGAACGACGATTGAATACCACGACGCGTTCGAGGAGGAGTCGGATGAGCAGAAAATCGAGCCGTACGTCGAGAACCGTACAACGGATTATATAGTCGTGCGATCTCCTGCTACCAGAAATCTTGAAAATAGAGCGAGGGAAGACTCGACGTTGATAGATGATCAACGTCCGGGGAGCGTTGAAGGGGAGAATCTTGAAGAAGACGCGAGAAACTTATCTCGCAATCGGGAAGATCACGACGGTTCTGCGGAGGAGGCTTTCTTGGTTCATCTAAAAGAGATCTCCCGGAAGGAGCAACAATCGACCGATGGAAACGCAAGTGTTTTAATCTCCGCTATAATGAGAGAAAGCGAAACAACGAAGGATCCTACTATGGAGTCACTCGCTGCATTAGGTAAGACTCTTTGATAACTTATATTATCTTGATGAAGATTAATGAGAAGATTGGTTCAATTATAAACAAGGCTTGTTATGTAGCTATAGATACCATGGATAATCTGGTGGTTGAATGGGTCACGACCGATTGGTCCGAGTGTTCTCAAACTTGCGGGGGAAGTGGATTTCAGGTAAAATCCGTTCTTAATTAATTGAAGAATATCTTTAAAAGTAAACTTTTTTTTAGAAAGAATATTTACGAAACAATTATCGTGTTAAAAGATTGATCGTCTAAGAAATGCTTATAAAGAGCGACAAAATATGTGTGTTTTTTACAGATGCGAGGCGCGCAGTGTACAGTACGATCGAAGACAGAGAGCAACTCCACGCGAATTTTACCGAAAACCGTGATTGGCGCGAAGTTGTGCGAGGACGCCGGGTTTCCGGTTCCCCAGAAAGTGAGACCATGCGGAATAGGTAGGTGTCCTCAGTGGCACACCACGGAATGGACTCCGTGTGAAACGTCCAGATGCTTTAACTGGAAGACAGCGATGCAGAAACGAGACGTTACCTGTCGACTGGTGGAAGACACGGAAGATGGTCGGGAGAACATCACGTTATTGGATCCGAGCAAATGCGATGAGGCTAGGAGACCGCTGCAGAGACAGGAATGTTACAACGATGCCTGCAAAGGCGTCTGGAGGGTCGGCGAATGGACTGAGGTATATAAGATTACAAAAATTTTTTGCGACGAGAATGACGCAGACGAGATGATACTTATTTTTTTTTTTTTTTTGCACTACAATAACAATTTTCTTCAAAACAGTGTACAGCGTCTTGCGAAGAAGATGGTATTAAATATAGAATTCTACAATGCGTTTGGTACGGCACGAAGAAACCGGCCGGGAACGCCTGCAGAGATATATCACGACCTTCTGTAATGAAGACGTGCAGAGGTCCACCTTGTCCTCAATCTCCCGGTAGGTTTTTTCAAAAGAAAATATAAGATTAAAAATGTTCGACTCAACTAAAACATCGTAATTAAATAATTATTCATTAAAAAAAATTATTTTGTTACAATACTTGCAGAAGATTGTAAAGATCGTTCGCAGTTGTGCAGCACAGTGAAATCGATGAGTATGTGCAAAGTGCCGCTGTACAAGAAACAGTGCTGCGCAACGTGTCGCTAGATCCGGGTTAATTGCAAGTGACTCATTGTGAAGATTAGACAAAATGAACGACGACGAAAAGTGTGCGTGACACAGAGAGTGAAAAATTGCAATTGGCCGACAATTCATGACATTATATATATATATAAACGCACCCAGGATGCCTGTTGTTAGCAAATTACATAACGCGAGAAGAAAGCGCGTCACTGTGAAATAATATTGCACAATATTATGACATCCGATATATAGATAAAGAAAAAAAGAATATTCAAGAAAAGGAAGTTGACCAAATCTACTTCGCTGTAATAGTTTTCTCGTCGTATCGTTGAGAGAGACACCTCATTCACCTTTTTGCCTCGAATGTTCCTCGTGTAATAAAAGAAACACCCGCCAATCTTAACAGTTTCTATCTAATTAAATTATAATTTTCTAACATACGTCGCACACACATGCGGTGATTTGGCGCGGTATCTTAATTGCGCTTGCTCATTGCTCCTAGTCGAAGAGAAGCGAAGATCTGGCATTCGTCCAAAAAAAAGTTGAGAACGTTATATTGTTATAGCTCGATGAAAGGACAGTAGAAAAATTCATTCCTACGTCCTGGAAAGAACATTATTGCGACGTTAGAAATAAAATACGTTATGAAAAAACGATACATATATTGTCAATGTTGGTGCTTTAAATTCGCACGGAAAAATGATTTTAAGCAGAGAGAAATGTGAGAGAGAGAAAGAGAGAAAAAGAAAGAGAATGAAAGAGAGAGAGAGAGAGAGAGAGAGAGAGAGAGGGAGAAAGTCAAATTTTAATTAAGTAAGTTTATACTAAGTTTGGAAAGTATTGAGAACAAATATTTATATCGCAAAACATACTAGAAACATTCCGACTTATGTTTCTTTTTTATATCTTTCCTCTATAGTAATCAAAAGAGAGAGAAGTTTTGTGTATTTTTAAATCAAGGGAAAAAATTATCTCTTAAGACTGAAACTCTATGTTTCTTTTTGAATATTATTATTCTTCGGCATTGAGATGGAATATTATCACATCTCAAAATATCATTTAACACATTCCACTGTAAATTATTAGAAATTTAGAAATTATATCTTTACTTTGTCTTTGATAAACATATATTCGTTGATACGCTGCTACATTTTTATGTTTGTACAAATTGCGATATAAATTGTGTCTACAAACATAAAATATAACGTTATTTAAAAATATATATGAGTTACATATTACATTCAAATTAAATTATTATATGCGCCTGTAAGTGATCCATTGGGCGATCTTATGCCAATAGATCATAAGCAATAAAAATATACAAGTACTGTAATATAATATTTTGTTAATATAATCTCTGGCGAAAATTAGTGAACATGATCATTCTGTTGTTGTTAAAAAAAGTTTCACTTTAGTTATCTATTTCTAATTACTCTGAATCTGTTAATGTTAAATGTTAAATCTGAAATGTTAAAAATATTTATTTATCACACGTTCACTTATAGATCTTTTTATTAGAACGCGATGCTTTCAATAAAATTATTCTTTGTGCAGATATTGATCAAATATAAAATATATAAAAACAACATTGCCTCTCTTATATATTATATATATATATAAATAATTATATATATAATTATTACATATATATAATTATATTAATAATCATATTTTTTTATTTGAAGGGTTAATTAAATCATAGGCGCTGTCAGAAGTTTTCGTAGGAGATGCACTACATAAAAAAAAAAAAAAAAAAACAATTATACATAGGAATATTTTTAAAATCTAAAATCTAATTCTTACTATAATCATTGTATTAAAATAGCAATTAATTATATAAAGAATGCATTGTCTTGTCTTTTATCCTCACGACACGGCGCCTATGAGAATTATATATGCAATACAAATATCAAATATATGCAGTTATTTTGTATTTGTTATAAGATTGTAAACAGATTTTCGCTGTCAACAAATTTGCCTCGAAACAGCTAAGTAGTTTGCTAAAACTACGTGACGTTAAATAAAATGACACAAATTTGAATACTATTAAAATCATAATAAAAAAAAAACGTATGCTGAAAGCTACGTGAATTGCTGACGCACTTTGTATAAATAACTTTATACAAAGAAAACTGAAATATACAGTGAATAATATATATCAAGCACATTGGATGCATTGTAAGTCAAAAAATTTCTTTTTTAATTACGCATTCCTCAAGTAAAAGAAAGTAAATGATTTGCAATGTATTCTATGATTATACGGCTAAGTGAACGCACTAAATATGTAACTACCATCGGCTTGCCGTGTCGTGTTTACCACTGTCATGTTTTAGTAAATTTAATACACACAAAACTTACCATTGTATAGTGATACAACTGCAGAGCGTATACTACTGACTGATGAACAGTGTAGACCCAAGGGAGAGAGAGAGATGTTATTTTCCGGTTAACATAAAGTAATGAAGTTTACATAATAATTCTTAAAAGGCAGATGATTTCCGACACGTACACTTTTGTATATATCACGATGTAGGTATGTAAAATGGCTCCACACTTAGTATTGTACGTAAGCATTATTGTTCATCTATGTAAATATGTAACTGCCTAAATGCGAATAAAAACAAGAGGATATATCACACTGCACATCACATTGCAGTTATTCTCTTTAAAATCTATTATTTAAGGAAGTTTTACGAAAAAGACTAAAGTTGCTTTTATTTTAGTGGCTTCAAAAAAACAAAACATTATAATTAATATTATAATGTTATAAAAAATATTTGTTTCTTTTTTTATTATTTTATTTAATATATAACATATATATGTATATAATATAATAATATAATATACATCATCATATATGTGTAATCAGAATTGCATTTTAAGAACTATTGCTTTCATAATTGACGTTGTTTTTTTCAACAATAATGAACGTCTCATGCAAATAACATCCAAATATAAGTTGAAACGTAAAAAATGAAAAATATAAAAAACATAAAAGTTATAACTGCAAAATTCAATTTTTCACAATTACTTGTACGGTACTTTTTTCCGACAAGCTTTTCATCATAATAAAAAAGAAACAGAATATATTAAATACATGCAAATACTGTGTGTATACAAAAGTACACACAAATGTAAAACTACGTCTCAAATTACTGACCTACGGTGCGTGACAAAATGCACCTAGAAGTAAACCTTGTGTGAAAATCAGAATTAACATTTATAAAACTCTACTCAAGACGGTAGAGCAAACTTCGCGTTCCAAATATAATTTGTCATTGCCGCAATTCAACAAATTGATCGTATCTACCGCTTTTATGTGTTTGTTTAGTAATTCAATTCCCAAGCTTTCATCACGTCATCTTGACTCATTGGCCACAGTCTCTTCAGAAGCATCCATCCGGTTTTCTGTGTGCTCAGCAAGTAATTATTTTCGGGATCGTGCAGATGTGAGTAAGCGCCCATTACCAAACTTTGACACATTCTCGCGCATACGCTGATCTTGAGAATCTTCTTTTCTGTGGCAGATAATTTTCGTATCTCTTCGTAGCCCTCTACAACGTGTCTACCCATCGCTACATCGGCCGCTTGCAAAATCATGTAACATAGAACTATAGCAAGTTCAAAAATAAGACAAGTTCTGTGAGAATCTCCAAAATCAATCACTGCGACAATGTCTTCGCCGCCGGAATTCACGATGATATTATGTTCATTTAGATCACCGTGTATAATCCCTTGCTCTAACTGATCCATGATCGGCAGCACATTTCTCTCGAAACTGACGAGCACGTCGTGAACCAGCTGCTTGTCCAACGAGCTCTTGAGAGCGTACGTGAACTGCTGTACTCGCGGCGCCGAAGTCAACATCCACAGTGTCTTGTGATTGTCGTAAGCGGGATGATCAAAGCCCATGAGAATCTTGTCGATTCTGGCAGTGAAGGTGCCGACCTTGCGTAGTAAATCCGCAGTTATTTTCATACTGTGTAAAAGCTCACCGGGACGATAGATCAACAGTTTTACGGCGTACTTCTCCATTGTGTTCTCGCTCTTTAAATTCTCCAGAGAGAAGTAAGCGCCGTTTACGTTCTTGACCGGTAAAGGGCAGCAGATATCTCGCTGATTGAGGAAGATCATCATTTCATTCTGCGCCTCGATCACGCCGGTTTTTCGAGAATCCAAGGAGTTAATCACCTTGAAAACGTAGCCCGCCTTCTCTGGACTAATCACGTGTGGATTCACGTGCGTCTCCTCACATAATACATGATAATTTCGGTCATCGTAAGCGTTTATTTCGCGCACGCTCGTCGCCCTCATGCCATAAAGTCGCTCCAGCAGAGTAACTACCGTCTTCTCAGTCATAGGCGGACGTATGCGATGACCCGGTATCAGCAGTGTGTCATTATACTCCATGTTGCAGTACAAAAATAACCGGCGAGTTATTAAGGGGGAGAAGCCGGTTCGGTGAAAAAGAGAAATATATCTTTCACGGCAAAGAAGAGACGCTGGAATAAAAGCCCGGTTGGGATATCTTCTTTGTTCCTTTTTTTTTCTGATGATTAATTATTAAATTGTACAGTTTAATGATAAACGACTGAGATGGTGTGTGTCACGCGCGTAGCTGCAAAATTTAATAAATATTGACATAAATATATAAAAGTCATCAATTAAAGAAATGTCAAAACAGAATAGATAAGAAATTTAGAACAAGAAATTCAGTACAAAGTTGACAAATATATATTTTAATATATATTTTATCAACTATATACATTTAAAATAATTAAATATTTAAAAACGAATGTTATATATATATAATATGTTATATAATATGTAAAATATAATATATTATATATATTATAAATTTAAATTCTATAGCTTTAAGTACATTACAGCTTTAAATTTTAAAAGCTAAAACAATATTTATGTAATCAATTTCAGTGAAAGAAGAATTAAGAACTAAATAAAAGTTTTAAATATTTTAAACAAACGTTAGTAAAATATTAAACGCAAACGCAAGCAAATATATATATTCGCAAATATAATGTGTAAATATATCTCTTACCCGTCGGACGTGTTTGTTCGTCTAAAGGAAGCGGCGCACTAAGTTTCCAAGCGGACGGAGCAGTTTACCAAGTTAGACGAACGATCGTATGCGCAATGAGCGTCCACGCTCAATCATCGCGTTGATACCAGCGCACAACGAAAGGTTACAAACGCGTAGTGATATTTATGATAGTATACTAATTGATAATGCAGATATAGCACATCGATACAGCGTATCGTAAAGACTAAATAAACGTCAGCCTTATCAAGGCTGATAAAATTGATTAACAGATATCTCAGTATAGTTGCTTTATTTGAGGTTCACAAAACCGAGTAAATTACTCGATTTGAGAAACACTGGTGGAAAGACGGGAATCGATGAGGCTTGAGGACACATATCACAAGTTCGATAATAAGTGCGTCGGATATACTTGTTTCGCACATGATATATTTATCATCATTGCAAATCACTTTCCCCTTGATATATAATATATGTATATTCTATTATATATACATACATGTATACGTATGTATATGATAAACATATGTACAAAAGACTAAACTATACCCGCTCAGAATGAACAATTGTATGCGAAAAATGAGAATTTAAAGATGTTTTACATGAACTCTTTTTACTTGACGAAATATATTGAATATTGCAGTAAAGCAACTGATAAATAGAATTTACACACATTTCTTTCGTTAATTTAAACAAAGGTGAAGCAGAGTTCTTCGTTTTTATACAATAAATCTCTCACCTCTTTAAAATAACTTCTCTTTCTAAAAATGCATCACAGATCGTGTCTGGTTTTAGATACACGAAAAATTCACAACTCCATTAATAGTTCAAGACAAGTATCAAACGTGCACATAGCAGACGGCATTCTCTTCATTAGTTTTATAATATACATAGCCTCCTGTATATAATTTTGTTTCTTTAATTCTCTCACGAGCATTTTCGCATTTTCCTCAATGTCGAACTCACTGAAGATTTTTTCATCCATAAAGATATGCCAGATAATCTGTCTGTATACAGGATGATCTGGTTTAAATAATGCTGTTAAGTTATTTTGAAAGAGTTTTTCCAACACTATTGCTGGCAAGTGCAGTACCCAACTCTAGAAAAATTATTGTTCACGATTACATAAAATTATTGATTGTAAAGTAAACAATTATTATAAGACATAAATATATTTGCGTATTATTTGCGTATTAAACAAAAAAGAAAGAGCTAACCTTCTTGTCTTTTTTCTCGTTAATAATGAAATCTACTACTTTTTTGTGTATAGACGTGTCCTTGGAACATAATTTTATGTAAAGAATATATTCAACATCAATGCGTTCTCGTAGCCACTCCAAGAACTGCTCGAGAATCTGCGATTAAATATATATAATTGAAATATATGTTTTATTCGAAATATAAAAATGTATCATATAATTTATCGCGATATATACCTCAGAATCTAGCAGTCCGGTAAGTTCTTCGATCTCTTGTAAAATCGTTCTGTCGAAATCGTTTATGTGCCCCTTAATACGAGATATGAAATAGAGCATCACTTTTAACATTATTAGAATCGGATGGTTATTTAATGTGGTATATTCTGACATGTTAAATTTCGGCCATTGTGATATTATTGTTCTCACTTGCCGATAGTGCTCAATATTATTGATTAGATTAAATAGTTTTTGAAACGTCACGAATCGATCTTCTTCTGTTACACATTCGACAATCCACTGATGAACGGTTGTTTGTTGCAAAATTTCTTTGGATTTATTTTTGTTTTTTTTGTCGGTAACTGTTCCCACGGTTCCTTTCGTTTGCTTCCTTCTAATCTCTTCTGTATTAGCAGCTTCACTTGCAAGTCTTATTCTCCATTGTATTTTTTCAATGCTATTAAGAATGTCTTCTTCAATAACTTCTTTTCCTTTATTTACGGATTTCTTCGTATCTTTCACTTCCGCCAGTTCAGGTCTGGCAATTTGCGAGTCACCGAGTAAATAACAATGCCAATAACGCAATGCCTTAACAATATCGCAGTCTTCAGACTTTTGCGCTGCAACTATCATGTTTTCCATTAAAGTTAACGGTTTATACAAATATAAATTTTCACAGTCAGTATACAATTTCTTATGTAGTTCTAACGAATAATAATAGATTGCAGTATGTATATACAATTCATTTTGCATTGCAGGGAAAACCTTTTGAGCATCCATAATACGATCTCTATTTAAGCTCATCAAGTATGCCATACCAAGTAACCAGTCGTCTGGCATAGTGTATCGCGCGCATTCTAAGACCACTAAAATTAGTTAAAATTGATAGTGCAAATTTTGTATAAAATACAATTTGTGAAAAAAAAGCATTTTTTTATTTCAATGTAAAACTTGTCATACTTACGATAATTAAATTCCTTTGTTTGTAATCTACAGTAAGTTGATTCACTCAATTTAAATATCCTCAGAAGCGCCTGATAGCATTTTAGGTTTATTTTCTTTTCAGGCATCGAATATTTATTATACCTTGTCTCGTTAGGGCTTATTCTACACATTTTATGCAAAGACTCATAATAGCATGGAAAACTTTGGACATTAGTATTTTCTTCATTTTGTTCTCCGTCAGCTTCACATTGTGCATCAATTTCTGAATTGCATTTAGAGTCAAAATAATCAATAGTGGACGTCATATTGTGAATCAAGAACGACGTATATTCTTTCATGACATCAGATAAACTTTTCTTTTCTTCTTTCTTCTTATTTCTTTTTTGTAATGGCTATAAAGTATAAAATATATATATTAGTAGAAATATGAAACTTATTTTATATGTATCATATTAAAAGAGTAATTTGTTTTTAGCAAATTATGATATTTATTTATTAAATTTATTTTTACCTTTGTATTGTCTGATAATAGGTCAAAATGTTCAGAACATGTAGGATATTCATCATTTTCAACATCAGAATACTCAACATTTTCTTTTTCAAGATATCTATCACTTTCGTAACATATAGAACTTGAAACACGAAATCTATTGATGAAATCATTTCTCAAAGAACTGAGAGACAGCCACGATTCCAAATTTTTATGCAGCATTTGAACTTCTATCAGATGTACATGTTCTAGAGCAATACTTAATATATCACTAGGACCATTATTTATTGCAAACCACAAACATTTCTTTCTAACTTTTAAATCTCCATAATCATTGCAACATCCTAAATTTAAAAAAATTTCCCAGGCAGAAATGTAACTATTTTCTGCCAATTGCATACATATTGTAGCACATGCAGTATAGTCTTCAGACTGAAAAAGTACAATGAATATAACACAAAGTATATATATTTTTTATATTTTATATATGATCCTATGTAAATATCCTATGTTTCAAAATAATGTAGAAGAAAATAAATGTCTTGCCTTAAGCGCTTTTTTTGCTATCAGTTCTAATATTTTTCCTTCGCGACATCTTTTATTATTTCCTTCAATACGCAAATAAGTTGCTAACGTTAATAATCTCTGTTCACATTTATAAGCATCTCTTTGACTATTCAAACAATGTTCAATTAAAGTTAACTTATCCGTTGTTAATCTAACTTGAAGAGGTAACATATCAACATTGAATTCGTTTAAAATTTGAAGCGATTTAATAAGATCACGTTCTTCTTTAATTTTATTATTATCATCTTCGATAAGATTAAGACAAGATCTGAAAAAAAAAAAATGATTTATACATATTATATAACACAATCAGTTTTTTAAAACTATACGTGTAATTACATAAACGTAATACTGACTTAGCTAATTCCATATTTGGATCAGTGAATGTTTTCGAACCGTTAAAATATTCTTCTGTTGCTTCTAATATAAGATCGATTGCTTTCTCATAAGATACTTTTACCAAGGATTTCTCATTTTTCTTAGTTTCTATTAAAGTAGCACAATTCTGAATCGTAAGTTTAATGCCTGAAGCTAGGCGAGCAGACACACATATTTCAAAACAAGTCTCAACACCGATGCAATTAAAGATTAATCCATGTATATCCAACATATCACTCAATAATTCTGCCCAGTCTTTTTCACCCGGAGATATCAATCTGTGAAAATAAATTTATTGTGTTTTACACTCGACACACTCGACACAATAAAAAATTTAAAAATTTAAAAACCAAAATTACACATGCTTTGTATACCTTTTGCTTAAACTTCTTGCCGTTTGAATTAATAATGATTTGGCAGTAGCAGGATTATTTTTATTTTCCTGTACAAACTTTAACGTTATTTTTACACCATATTTATTCAGCAGTCTGATGCAAGTAAGTTCTCCTTTAAGCTCTTCCCATATATCACATGTTGCGTTGTTTGTTCTTTTTGTATCGTGATCTTTTGATATTGAATCCACAATAATTTTAGCTTTCTCGTATATGTCAACATCGTTACAAGCATATACACAATCTAACGCTAAAGTAGCGATATCATCTATCATTTCCAGTATTTCATTATCCCGCGTTTCTCTTAAATACTCGAAAACTTTCACCGGAAATGTAAGATCGTCTTTACTTAAGCAAATCAAATAATCGCTTAGTAAATGTTTTTGAGGCTCTCCGCCCTGAAAGTTTAGATATTATCTATAGTACACGTACACATGTAATTTCAGATATATTTAAATGACTATACGTACTAGATATTGATGTCTTCTCTTAATAAAAGGCAACAAAAGAGTTTTGATATTTTCAACAAAATTATTTTCAGTTGATGTACTCATTAAGAGTTTTATCTTCTCTACGTTAGTTAACTTCTCTAATTTTTCTAACGACATATCCTCCAGATAGACTTTATACACAAGATCGTCCAATGTTTCCAAATCCAATAACAAATCTTCTACGCCATTAATATTGTGAGATTTTGCAATTTT